>PISW01006619.1:0-105134 GCA_004023785.1 Mungos mungo
GGGGGGGGTCTTCCGGTAAAAACCGGAAAACCTGCTAGACAAATTCTAAAAGAGCTGTAACCCTCATACTATGTTTTTTAAATCTCAACATTACATACAGATCTTTTGCCCAACAATGGAACTTCTAAAAGTATATTTTAAGAAAGCAAGACGTTGAGACACCTGGGTGGGTCAGTTGGTTAAATGTTTGACTTCAGCTCAGGTCAGGATCTCACAGTTTGTGGGTTGGAGCCTTGCGTCGGGCTCTGTGTTGACAGCTCGGAGCCTGGAGCCTGTGTCAGATTCTGTGTCTCCCTCTCTCTCTGCCCCTCCCCTGCTCACTCTCTCTCTGTCTCTCAAAATAAAAATAAAGACACTAAAATTTTTTTTAAAGAAATCAAGTACACAAATATGTATCTACAAAGATGTTCATCACAGAACTGTTGAAAATGCTCATCTATAGGTGGTCAATTAAACCATGCAAAGTATCATAAAACATAATAACAGACATTAAAAATTATGTTGTAAATTTATATTTCTTGGCCTGGAAAATGTTTCAAAAATATCGTATATACTATGATCTCATTTTTGTTACAAAAAAATACATGTAGTGTGCCTAGAGAAGGAATCAAATAATGAACAAAATGTTTAGTTCATGGTAGCATCATGTGTGCCTTCGCCTTCCACTTTGTAACTTTCTCTTTATCAGGTGATGTATATTACAACGTGCATTTAATTCAGAAAAATATTTATTTTTAAAAGATTACACTTGCACATGATACAAAATTTAAAGGTTGCAGAAGAGTCAGCAATAAAAGTTAAGGCTCCCTCCCTCCCATGTGCCCTTCCAGAACGCAATTACTCCTACCTCTGTCTTCCTCAACCTTCCTGAGATGGTCTATGCTCTTCCGTGTATTATTTTATCATCAGAAAAATAATAGTACCAATTGCGTTTTGGAAAAATAACTTCTTAAGAGTGAAGTGAAGTCTTTGGGAGTTAAGTAAAATGGAGACGCTAAAGCAGTGATACAATTACTTGGGTTTTCTTTTCATTTTGCAATATGTCCGTGGACAGGAAATACTGAGCACTTACCGGACTCTGAGTGGGTATGGGGCCTACACTTATTTAGGTACTTGTTTTACTTCCCCATAATCTGTGCATTCTGGGAACACAGGACTGGTGTCATGCAATTTTTATGTCCTGCACTGGTGCCTACTTACAACAGAATAAAATAATCTTGGAATCAAAATACTTATAAATTACCCAGATTTTAGAAGTTGTAAGGTTTTATTAACAATGGGATTATCATGCATGCTAAGTAATAGTTTGTATACAGCAAGCAGGAAATGTGTATCTGCTTAAGAGATAAATAAATGCATATGGTCGGAAACAAGATTTAACATCTTGATAATCATCGATGTTGAGTGGCGATGTCGGCAAATACGTGTATTATACTTACTGTGTGCCAAGTACAGTTCTAAATATAACTCATGTAATCTTCTTAACAGTTCTACAAAAAAGCTTCCCTATTTTACAGGGAAGGAAAACAAGTCACAACAAGTGATCTAATTCACCTAAGATCCTCAGATGTACTTTGGGGGCAGCAGGGGTGGGTTGCCTACGTTAGTAAGCCAGTATTTTTCCAACTAAGTGTCTTAAAGATTTTTATAGTAGATAAATAGTAATAACCCCAGCCACTTCAATAAAACACCTAGCATTGCTATTTGTTGTTATGTCTAAGATAAATATCTCGCTGTCACTGATGGAATCAAGGACTCCGAATCTGGGCCCCTTGCCCTAGCATCTAGACCTGTCTCCCTCACCTGGAAACTCCGAGAGTTCCATCGTTTGAGGCCATGGACCACAGTCCAAGGAACTTAAGGGAGAAATACAGTGAGTATTTGTCATTTAACAGGGTGTTAATTGAGTACTCAGAGACCATTACAAGTTATCGAAGGTAAAGCAGCTGGACAGTGAGCTCATTGTATCAGTGCCGGGGTCTGTGCTCTTAAATTTGGGGGAGTTGAATGTACTCATTCCCCAGATTTGGTTTTTATTAAACTGACTACATTCCACCTACGACAGAGACTAAAGAAACAGTTAAAAGTGAAACCGAATCTATGCCTTTTCCAGGGCATGGAGAGAAGGCGAGACACCAAGGGTCCTTAACTCTGTAGATACTTTCAAGCAGTGTGACACCAGAAACAGGAAGCTTTGCTCATGGGAAGAAATAGAGAGAGGAAAGGAAATGTGTGAATTGTCATCATAATCCAAAACACGGGCCTCGGACCAGAGTCGTGGGCATCATTTTGGAGCTGACAGACTCTCAGGGACTCCCAGAAACTTCCCAAATTCAAATCTCTCGGATTTCACAAGACTCCCAGGTGGTTCAAGTTCACATCGGGTTTGAGAAGCACTGACCTAGTTCAATCTCGTTATTTTACGTATAAAAACGCAGAGCGTGATGGAGGAGTCCAACTCACATGGCTCAGTCTTGATGGAGACAAGGGTAAAATCCAAATTGTAAAATACGGAGAACTAATACCAACTTGTTCTACGCATGGCATTATAAAATGATCCCTATGTGCATCAACAATTTTTGTGTCACTGTGGGACTGACAGGTGATGCTGAAATAGGAAGTAACCAGATTCTATGTAACCTGTGGAACTCTCTGATCAATATACCCCGAGCCACCCCAAGCCCTGCAAAGTCTTACTGTTTATCGGGCAATATGTATTTCCTTACTGAGGGTAATTTTCCTAACATCAGTTTTTCCACCCAGTCCACAGGTGCAACTGTAAAAAAAAAAAAATTCTTTTAGGCTGCCTTCTCTATGATACGGTAATTAGCGCTGTATTTAAAATGTAATCCTCTTCTAAAAATATAAATGTGGAAAGCAACATCTTAGCTGTGACTATGATTATCCATCATTTCAATTTCTCAATTGATTTTCCAAACAGTATCAAATCAGCTAGGTATTTCTTAGAAGAATTTTTTCTCTTTTCCTTTTGGAGGACAGGAGCATTTGTATGTTCATCCGTGGGAAAGATACGGCACGTGTAGATTATTTAAACCCGGTTGGTCTCAATTTTAATTTCTTGGGAGGGGCTCATGAGGAGAGAGGTACTTAGAGGCAGATTGAAAATTGAATTAGCTCCCTGATTACCTGAAGATAGTAAGAGTGCATTATAGTTGGTCTTTAAAATGTGATACATACTAATCTTTTTAATGTTTATTTTTTAAAAATTTATTTATTTTGAGAGAGAGAGAGAGAGCAAGGGAGGGGCAGAGAGAGAGGGAGATACAGAATCCCAAGCAGGTTCCAGGCTCTGAGATGTCAGCACAGAGCCCGACGCTGGGCTCGAACTCACAGACTGGGAGATCATGGCTTGAGCTGAAGTCAGACACTTAACTGACTGAACCACCCAGCACCCCAACATTTACTTGTTTTTATCAAAGCTGATTTAAATTATCGTAGTTGACATCTGCCTTGGTCAGTTCGAGCTGCTATAACAAAATATTACAGTCTGGATGGCTTAATCATTTACTTCTCACTGTCTTGGAGGCTGAAGTCCAAGATCAAGGCACCCGAAGATCTAGTAGTGTCTGATGAGGGCCCATTTCCCAGTCTATAGTGCCCAGAGGGAGCAGGAAGGAGAGAGCAAGCTAACCCCATTCATGCAGCTCCCCCCTCATGATTTATCACCTCCCAAGAGCCCCCACTTCCCAGCACCATCACAGAAGATGTTAGGACTCCAGCATGACTCCGGGGGACACACAATCAGCCCACAGCCGCATCCCGTTCTTGTGTCTTGAATTCATACCCAGATCGCATACGATCACCTTGTTGGGTTTGTCCATATCACCTTCAATAGGTATCAGTCTCTTTCTCAACACATTTTTTTCTGTGAAAAGACTCAGTGAGGGTATTTCAAGCTCTTGCTGTGTAACTGGCACTCACGGTATCACCCTGACGGATCAATGTGGGTTTATCTCTTAAATTGGCCATGAGTTTCAAGTTCCTAAAAACGATGATCCTCTTCTGGGATTTATTCCAAAGAAACTTTTCTTTTTTTCTTGTTCAAATGACCTTGAGAATTCCTGATTACTTCTGGCTAAAGAATGCTCGGCACTGCTGGGCAAAAAGCAAGGCAGGAAGCAACCCTAGGAACTAGGAGATGGATTCCCTTGTGGATCAGTGTGCATGTCTCTGCAGGGAGGGTCGTGGACACCGGGCAGGAAACGACCATCAAAACTGCAATTCAGATCCCGTAACCAAACTCTCAAGATTCTCTTCGGAAAGAGTCTTTGGGCTTCTGTTACTTGTCTTTGACAAAAAGAAGCATGATATTTCTTAATACTTTGTGAAAGTTTCTGCACCAAACAGACTTCATGTTTATAAAAGTGCCAAGCGATGTTTTGAGTGACAGCTCGCAAGCACGAAGTGAAGTGAAGTGAAGGCATAGAGTTCTCTCTAAGCTTGAGTTCCTTGGACCATGTGTGGGACGTTCCTCTCTCACCTTCCAGCCCAAAGGCAAGGAGGCAAAGAGAGAGGAAGGAGGGAAAGATGGACAGAGACATTCAACTTCTATTCCTCAATTATCTGGCTCTTCAGGTCTGTGAGGAAGGATGGAGAGGCTTAACCGACTCAATAATGAAGCGTCAATTATAACAGGTGGAACAGGCATTAGAGGCACTGAGAAAACACATGTCAGGAAGGGTTTGAGGTGATTCCTAGAAGCCCTACAGTTGGGTTCCGATGCGACCAATTCCCTGTCATTCAGCCTTCAGGCTCCTATTTGATTTAGAGTTTTTACAATATGAGTCGCAGTAGTCTCGCCGATGACATGGTGCCTAATTCCCCGAAGGCTTCATCAAACTCCTTTTTAATATATCTTTCATCACTGTATTATCGTCCGTCTGGTGATATATGTCTTTCTGAAGATAATTATATCCCTCTGGTATTTTTTTATTCTTCAGTAACTGCCACGGTGTTTGAAATCTTCAATCTTTGCTCTTTTATCTCACAGGGGAGAACATTTCCCCCTCATGAAGAGCTCTTTCATAAAGAGATCTGAAAGTCCTTTACAGATGTTAATTAAGTCTCTCACCAGGAAATTGCCTGCTTTGCATCCTTGGGAAGTTGAGGCAGCAAAGCAAAGCAACATATTGAAGTTGTGTGAAAAAACTTGGCACCGGACCTTGGAATGATTCTCTGGCAGATACGTTCTTAGTGTTCTCTTCAGAAAGAAATTGTACGCTGAACTGGAGACAAAAAATGAAGATCCAAAAATTAAATCCTCACGTCCAGAGACCTGCATCATTTCACTCCACTGACAGACAGACCCCAAGAACCACTTATGCTTTAATGGAGATTTAGCCCCTCAGACTTACAGTGAACCTCATGTTACCAAGATTTTATTACCACACACATACACATACCCAGCAGGACTTTAGTGTCCTACTACGAAGTGTTATTTGAGATCATTAAGACGAAACTGCACCTGTCAAAATAAATCAACCAATACATTTAGTGATTCAAAATCACTGCCTCTTTATGCCTTCCATACATTCGCTAATTCTTAATATTCCTTCCCATCATTAGTGTTGAATTTCGAAGGACTCCTGTCCTATAAAAAGAGTAAATTAAAATGAAACTGGGGATTTGAGGCACCATTGTGTCTCTGGATTCATCTTGGGTTGAGTTCGGTCTCAGGGCATGAACTTACAGTGCTGTGGTACGGGGTTCCCGCCTATAAAATGTTTTTACAGCTTTACGCTGTAAAAGTCAATCCAACTGACAAATCTTGGCTGTTGCCTTTATGTATGTCTGTTTGATTTAACATGCTTCTGATTAGCGGTGGGGCTTCCTGATGCTGTCAAAATAAGTAAAGTACGAAATGCCTTTCTAGAAATGACTGTTGTTAAAGGAAAGATTAAGTAAACAAGCCATTCCTGCTGGTAAAATAACTGATTATGTTGCTGACTACTTAACATTATGTTTAGCCAGAGCTCCCTAGGGACAGTTTATGACATTAGCGGGGACAAAGAGCGAACTGAGGAGACAGAGGAGGCACACTGTGTGAGGGAAGCATGGGAAGAGGGGCTGCAGAGATCTGTGTCTGCATAGAGCAGGGCGCGGTCTTTCTCGGCGGAAGCGACCAACCCATTGAAGGAAAACTAGACTCCAGCCTGAGTGCTACAAGTTCCCCAGTGCTGTTTTCCAACAGGGAGCAAAATGTTTTATCAATAACCCTACCAGTCCTCCAATGAAATATGCAGTTAAGAAAGTGGTTAATAAAGTTGAAAATCCTGAATGCAGCGGCGGATACCTCCCGAGTTTGAGTTTTTATTTTGCCTCGTGACCCTCCAGTTTGGTTTCCAACATCCCGGTGACACTGGGGGAAAATCTATTAACTTGTGTTCCATGGACTCTTTCGGGCGGAGCGTCAGAAAGAGAAACTGATCCACTTTCCAAGGCATGCTTGCCGAGTTAGGAGTAAAATGTGTTAGGAGGAGACACTGGACTAGCCATGACGTAGTGTTCCGCTTATAGCTGCGTGATCTGTGATGGCCCTAGAGTTTTTAGAGCATGTGTTTCCATTTTTCGATTAGGAAACTTTTGTTTCTCCTGTTAGGCTGGGTTTTACAAAGGAGAGAAGGAAACAAATGTACCCAGTACACATCCACTGTGTCCTCCGTTTCTACGGGTGAAATCTAAGAGTTTTTACAAACATTCTCGAGTTCTTTCCTGACCCTTGTGAGGTAGTGATTATCTGCCTTTTTATAGCAGAAGAAGCCAAGACTCACAGCAACACAGCTAGAGAAATGCAGAGTCTCCTCAGTGACAAAGCACAGGGTATTTCTGAGCATGGATGGTGCCGACATGAATGCAGACATTTCCTGGGTGGGAGGTGAGAGAGAGAGAAGTCCTCCCCTCCATCACACTGTTCCCTCCACACTCCATTCAGACTCATATCTAATATGTACTGACAGCACGAATACTACCTGATCTCTCCCATTTTCGGGGGACACAGCTGGCTGAATAAAAGCATCAAGAGAATCTTCTCAACGTAAGGGCCTCAGTAGATCAACTTGAAAATGGAAATGTTGGTCTAAGCATGGGGTAAACACTAGTGGATGTAAAGATTGACGCTGATGTTTTCTCTCTTTTAGATATCCAATGTGTAGCTTTATAATTTAAGGATAGATGAAGGTCAAACATTTCCCCCTTATTCCTTATTGTCAGTCTGTTTTGGTCTTTTATATATTTGCCAATAGAAGTGTTCTTTCCCTGAAATTGTGACTCACAGTAGTTCCTACCATGAGTGCGATCATATCCCTATGAGTCCCTGTCTCAGCACCTGCCTTGGCCCCAGGCATATGTAAAGAGTCAATGATGTGGAGACCCCGGGCCGAATGATCATGGGAGATTCAACAAGAATATCTTGTCATCTGTGCTCTGCGGGATATAGTTTTAAAAGCATGAATGTTGAGATAAGAAAGCCTTGAATTTATGTGTCAGTTAAGTAATTCATTGGTCAAACATGTGAATTCAAAGTTCTGATTCTGGCTCCAACACTAGCTATGTTCCCTTGAGCTCCATTTTTAATTCTAACTCCCCTGAATTCAATTTCCTCATCTGTAAAATGGGGAGAGTATTTCTCATGTGCCTGGATTGCAGAGGTGTTCTCCAGGTCATGATTTCAAGACTGATAAAGGGCAGGACCCAAAGAGCACCTCCTGGTTGGGAGAAGAAGACATGGCTGGAAGCATGGGAGATGAGGAGGAAATCAGAAGTAGAATTTAGGATGAGGGATAAATGTGAAAAGCCAGTCATACAGCTTCCCAGCAGAGGTGAGATCCACATGCTTGAGGCATGCACTGAGAGTTGAGCCTAAGTAGAGAACCAGGAACAGAATGGAGGCATGAATTGCTGGGACTCGTGCAGTGGTTAAGGGGTTGTCCACAGACTTGGCTGTTGGGAAAATTAACTGAGGTAATGTGAAGGAGTCCGGTCTGGAGCTTTCTAGTAGTCTCCCAATTCTTCCTTCCATCTTTTTCTCCCCCTTTCCCTTCCCTGTCCATTTCCTATGAAATAGAGAGGGTCAACTTCTTATAAAGCTGCTAAGAATCTATCTGACCCAACTGCAGTGCTTTTCAATAGTGAGTCACTAAGCCAGTGACATTGCTCACTAGAGATGCTCTAAATTCACACATTGCCAGATGTCCCTTCTATTCAGAATGACTTGATGTCCATTTGTGCACATTTTGAGTTTTTTTAAGTGATCTCTTCCATAATGATCTATTCAGGGATAGATATCAAAGTTCAGTTAACTTTTTTGACTCTGGAAACCCACCTGTTTAGGAGACAGAAGTTAATATGATTTTATTTTTTAAAAATTTTAAATGTTTATTTATTTTTGAGAGAGAAAGAGAGAGAGACCAAGCGTGAATGGGGGGCTGGGCAGAGAGAGAGGGAGACACAGAATCCCAAGCAGGCTCCAAGCTCTGAGCTGTCAGCACAGATGCCGACACAAGGCTCAAACTCACAAACTGTGAGATCATGACCTGAGCCGAATTCAGGTGCTTAACTGAATGAGCCATCCAGGCACCCCAACATGATTTTAAATTCCTACCACATTCTCCGAAGCTCAGCTCATACTATGAAAAAGCAGAATTGAGCTGTGTGATTAAAATCGACCCAAACGGTATATTTTGCCCTATTTCTACCTTGCATGCAGTCATTCAGATCTACATCATACTATTGACCTTCTGCCATTAATCCATCTCCTGTCTTCCCCTAGGACTGTAAGTTACCCAGACAGGAGAGTATTTCTCTTAGAAGATAGCACCAAGTTTCTTTAATTTAATCACCAATAAACAGTGCTCATTGGGATGAGCCTCTTTCATTACTCCAGGCACCGGGATGTCCATGGGGCAGCTCTCCATCATTGGGAAGGTCGTCTGGTAGCCACTAGACAGTAGAGGTGGGAAGCGACCAGATCCCCATTCCTTCCAAACTCCACACACACCTCCAAGGCACTGGCGATGGATGGCGATGGATGGATGGATGGATGTCTGAAACACACTAGCAACTTGTTTTACCTAGCCAGTGTCCCAGATTGTAATTGGGGTGGGGGCCGGTGGGAAATAATGACAACTATTCAGAATTTTGTGAGGATTAATTAAGATAGCACATAAAAGCATCCATCACATAATAGTTACCCATTAAGTGGAGAGTGCAGACACACTAGTAATATTTATGGAGCATTTAATATACTCCAGGCCCAGCAATAAGTGTTTTTTTATGGGCCTTATTTTTTTTTGTTCTTCTCAACAGCCTTAAGAGCTAAGTACTGTTGTACTCATTTTACTGGCAAGGAGACGAGCTACAGTGAGCCTCCAAGACCTACTGAGGGTCGCACGGTTGGGGGAAACCCATGTCGCGTTTCTTTAAATGTATCTGGAGTCGACACACAGAAACTGAGCTAATTGTAAACGATTTAGAACTTCCCAGAGAAGGTTGCCAGATGATTGTTATTAATAACAGGGCAATTTACATTCTATATGAGCAAAACAACCTTAACTTGAATCCTAGAAGACAGTGGTGTTCTTCAGAATCGATTTTTCTAGAACCTATTCATTCCAATTTTAGCCAGTTCTAGCTAAGTATCAAAGGAACGTCATGACGTGCACGGTAGAATTGAACTCTGAGAAATTGAACTCTGAGAACTCTGAGGACACGGTTTGGGACTGAAATCTCTACTTGGGTTATGACAGAGCCATTGACTGTCATCCCAACGCAGTCATTCCTCGTACAGAGCAGTGGAGTTCAATCCCAGACTGAATTTTTAGTGGTTCTTGTCAGCCGGTTTCTAGAGAGATTATACTTCATTATGAGACCAATGTGGTGAGTGTCTTCCCATGTGTGTTGTTGTTTTCTTAAGGAAAAACCTGTTACCCTAACTGAACGAGGCCTGTGTGTATCACAGACCCAGAAGGAGGCATTGAGTCGAATAAAAGAGGGAGATGGCCCTATGACAAATGTGAAGTTGAATGAGATGAAAGCGGAATCAATGTGGTGAAAAACAGCCTGAGCTAAGGGACTAGGGACAGAGAGTGTCTTCCCCGTCTGGATATTTGAGGACGTTAAGTATTATCATTAATTGCGTTCCTATAATATACCGGCTGCCAGGGCCTTAATGTCCACTTTAAGCACTATCTCAAGCTGGAGCAACTGAAAGATAATAAGAGGAAAATGAGTAATGAATCCTTTTTATCGTGCGCCATAAATGGCCTCCATTGAAACAGTCTGTGTTTAGACTGGTAATAAAAATGAGTGATGAAGGCAGACATTTAACATGGGAATCGGTTCAAGCAAGGAACATATTTTCTATTAAAAAAAAAAACACCTCTCAAATAATTTAGGTTATGGAGAAATTCCTTGCTTGGAAACTTTCTGCTATGATTGTATGGTTTGTATAAGCCTAGGCAAGGTGCATGCATTGTTTTTTGTCTTTGTTTTTTCTTTTTGTGGCTTGAAACCCTGGGGAGCGTGACAGTAGCCAACGAGCACAGGACTTTGTTAATTTGTCAGGTGCACAGACCTCCGGGCAAACACAGGGGCATTAGGAAGAATTATATTTGTAAACCATGTGGCACTTGTTAGGAATCAAGGATACACTAAGGTGAGCATCTCTTATTCAGATATGCAAACAGTAGCCTTATCTAGACCCAAAATCATCAGTCCCAAAATTTATCAGCTCCTCCTCGTTTTTTGCATTTTTCCTAAAAGAAAATGAATCTGATTTACTGTTTTCTTGCCCATCCCAGTGTAAGGGTCTGAACCCTGGGACAGCTCTTTTTTTTTTTTTTTTTTTTAGAATTTCCGTGTCTCACACCCTAAATGCAATCCACGTAGCAGCCCAGGAAAGAGGAGAATTTCATCCTCACTTAGGGATCCGTAAATTAAGCCTCATGACCTGTCCACTGATAAGTGACAGAGCCTGGAATTTAAAGCGGAGTTGGATGGACTCTGGAGGCCATGGCCTTTCTGCTGCTGCACCGTCCTGCACCTCAGCGTCGGGACGGCGCGTGGCAGTCCCCTTCCTGGAAACGGTTGTGGCAGTTAGGCATCACCTCTAGGCCTGCAGGCTGTATAGCTACCTAAGCAACAGCTGGGAATGGAGAGAACTGTGTGCCTGCACGCGCGCGCACACGCACACATACACACCCACACTGGGTTTTTGGGTTTTTGTTTGTTTGTTTGGTTTTGGTTTTTTTGGTTGTACAGACCTTTGCTTTGTCCTCAAAAGCAGATTCCCTGGTAAGAATTGGTAACATGAGACAAAGATGAAATCAGAACTTGGGTGGGGGGGGGCGGGGGGGGAGATGAACGGTAGGGTCTCAAACGGTGCTATTGGACTGGAGAGGAGTGGGTGCTATGATACACGCTGAAGATGTGAGTCCTTGCCCGTGCTCTCAAAGTAAAGCTTGAATCCTGCTGCGTAGACAGCCGGCTCTGCTGTGGGGACGTCCACTGTCTCTTCGAGCTCCGACTTCAAAGCCCATCTTTTCTTTTCCCTGTGTAGCCACGGGAGACTCCAGTATAAAAATACCCTCTTCAACAAACAAGTCAAATGACTTCCAGGGAAGATGATTTGAAGGTCCGGGCGCTCAGGGAGCTGGACACGGTCCGTGCACGCGTAGACCAGACTCCGTCCTTCACGGCCTTGCGAGCCTTCCACGGGTCCTGCTCCCCGGCAGGAGGAAGAAGAGGTCGCGAAGTGGGGTCTGTAATCTGAGGACCTCTCCCTGCCAGGACATGGGTCACTTGCTTTAACATTTTGTAAGTGATTCTGCAGTTATGTCACTGAAGAGTGGACAATTGCTTTCACGCCCAACCTCTCTTGAAGTGTTTATTCTCATAACTTGCTTGGAATCTCTCTTTTTATTCCCTTTGTAGCCTTAGTGTGGTTCCTCACCTCTGTTGCGTTTCCTCGCAACACAGTCAACTTTTTAAGCAGGCAGGAGTGAGTTGCAGATCTACGACGTAAACTCTGGATTCTCAGGTTGTGGTCTCCAAAACTGTGTATTGCGTCACAACCCTGTCTGTAAAAAATTAATAAATAAGAAAGAATTGAGTTTACACTCTTTATGCAATGCACAATTGTTATTAGGCACAATTTATAGAATTGGTTATACACTAACATATTATATTACTACTACTACTAGTATATTACTATTACAAATAAATTATATACAGTCTAAAGCAACAAAAGAGGGGAGAAGAATTTAAAGAATGAGAGAACAATAAACTTAATTAGAAGTTCTCAATTTTCGGCACCCCTGGGTGGCTCAGTTGGTTAAGAGTCCGACTTCAACTCAGGTCATGATCTTGCAGTTCATGACTTCAAACCCCGCATCGGGCTCTGTGCTGACAGCTCAGAGCCTGGAGTCTGCTTTGCATTTTGTGTCTCCCTCTCTCTCTGCCCCTCTCCTGCGTGTGCTCTGTCTCTGTGTCTCTCTCTCTCTTAAAAATAAATAAACATTAAAAAAAAGGAGTTCTCAGTTTTCTTCCCATACACCATTTTAAAGAGGATTTTATTTTTTAAGTAATTGCTACACCCCATGTGGGACTTGAACTCATGCCAAGATAAAGAGTCCCATGCTCCACGGACTGAGCCAGCCAGGTGCCCCTCCCACACACCATTATATTGTCTCTACCACCCTGTTCTTTGAAACCATTGATCTCATGAGAAAGAAAGACAATTTAGTAAAAACATTCATGGTGGAAAGAATGATGTTTTTCTGAGCTGTATTTATTGCAAAGAAATATAGGACCCAAGAAAACACAACTGCTCCCTAAGAAGGCAGCTGCAACCTTCCTGTCCTGGAGTGTATGTGGCCCTGCATTGTTGCTACAAGTTCATTTTCTCTGGGACAGAGAAGTGCCTTGGTTGACACAGGCTTTGTCCTTGGTGGCTTCCCTGGGATGGGGTTGGGGGCACACGTTCAGCTATGCGTTGACGGCAGTGGCCTTGCACCAGCCACTTCTAAGGAGACTCTGCCGGTGCTTAAATCAGAACACAGGTCCTCCTTTTCTCCCTGGCTCTGTCTCCGTTTAATTGAACTCCCGTTGGCTCTGTTCCAGCCCAGGGCTGCTTCACCTACTGATGGATAGTTGTTGGTTTTCTAGTTTCAGAGCTAAATGAACCCCTGGAATGAGCCATTGTTCATCTTAACTGTGTCCTCGCTGCAGAGCAGGGAGCATCAGGCAATCGATGTGACTACACGGCAAATTGGCAGACTTCCACAGGTAGTCGCTGGAACATCAGAAACCCAGATATGGAATGGCTTTTCCCAGAGTCACTGGGGAACTTAGTTTGAAGGTTTAAGAAAAAGACCTTGGGCTTTACGCTAGCTTCTAGCTGAAGTTTGGAAGTTCCAAAGGATGGTGAGAGGAAACTCATCAGGTAAATACTCTTCACCGGAGTGAATGAGAAAAACTTAGCACTAATTAAGGCTATACATCTATCTATCCTTAGATAATCTAGGAAACCAGAAATGTGTTTAATGCACATCTCTGAGCTTATACAGCCCCAGAAGTCAAAGTAACCAAAGTAACCAAGTTTAGAGAGCCAAGAGGTCCACGGACAAGCAAAACCTAGCCCCAGACTGATCAGGAGTGAGGTCCACGCTGGGTCGGGTCTCTCCATGAAAGCGAATTAGCATTAGGATAGTTACACAAAACAGAAATGTTAGAAGATATAAATGTGGGATGTGCTGCTTATATTTTTTTGTTTTTTAATTTTAGAGGGATAGACAACCTTAGCCGTGAGCCAACATTTCACAAATGAAGCCCAGATACGAAAAGTAACCCAGGCTCCTGACTCCCCAGCCTGTGTCCCTTCATTTCCAAAACGCTGTTACAGTTCCTACGAGACGAGAAAAGGTCCTTTTTCCTTCTGTCACAGCTCAACACCACCCAAAAGCAAAGGTTCATTTGTGTTTCTTTTTTAAAGTCTTGATGACATGTAGCTCTGACTTCCGGGCAGCAAAGTAAGTCATTATCTGCACACCTGAAGAGGAGGTTTGCTACTCTTTTTTTTTTCTAATTTTATTTATTTTTGAGAGAGAGAGAGAGAGAGAGAGAGACAACATGAGCCGGGGAGGGTCAGAGAGAGAGGGAGACACAGAATCCGAAGCAGGCTCCAGGCCCTGAGCTGTCAGCACAGAGCTTGACATGGGGCTCGAACCCACCAACTGTGAGATCATGACCTGAGCCAAAGCCAGATGCTCAACTGACTGAGCCACCCAGGCACCCCAAGGAGATTTGCTACTCTTATCAGCATTTTGAAGATGTCAGTAGCTTCTTCAAATTTGCATATCCCATACACGGCATCAATAAATTCACATTTTCATTTGGGGATTCATTTCCGCATCTGAAAGGCTCTGGTTTGGACTCTGAGAATACTCAAAAGAGCACATGGCACAGTCTATGAAAGGTCCGTCCATCGTAAACCTTAGTGCGAAACGCCCTGCTTCAGAGCAAAATCTTCTAAAATTTTACCAAAATCTTCTAAAATTTGATTTTTTAAAAATTCAAATAATAATATAGTTTACAGTGAAAAGCAACCTCCTTCCATTCCTGGTTTCACTCCTTCACAATGTCCTCCAGACATCACCTGCAGACACACATTCACGGAGATCTCTCTCTCTCTCTCTTTTAATGCAAAGGAGGACATATAGATCATATTACTGTGTATCTGGATTTTTTATAGTTGGCAAGATAGCTCGGCAACCTTTCTGTATCAGTACATACCGCTCTACTAATTTCCTCCTGGCTGTGGAGTATTCCATGGAGGTGATACACCATGAAGTTTTAACTAGCCCCCTACTACGGTATTACGAATATCAATGTTATTTTTTTTTTTTTTGCTCTTGCAAACAACATAGCAAAGATTACACTTTTGCATACTTCCTTAGGTGCATTTTCAGCATACTTGTGGACTAAATTTCTAGAACTGAAATCGCTGGGTCAAAGGGTGTATTAATCTTCTAATTTTGTTGGATATTAGTGACACTCAGAGATAACACGAAACAAATAACTTCTAAGGACACTGTGCTAATTTCCATCTCTATCCACGGAGCCGGCATGGCTGGCTTCCCAGGACTTTGCTAGCGTTTTGTTAAGATTTGGGGCCAAATTATGGTCTCAGGTCCCACCTGTAGTTCTTAATGCTCAGTGAGTGTGCGTGTCTGTACACCCTGATACTCTACACTGATTTTTATTTTAACTACCCACCTTTTCCATTTTCTTCTTAAAATTTATCTATTAAAAAAAAACTCTTCAGGCGTGTGGGTGGCTCAGTCAGTTAAGTGTCCAACTTAGGCTCAGGTCATGATCTCACCGCTTGTTCGAGCCCCGTGTCGGGCTCTGTGCTGATGGCTCACAGCCTGGAGCCTGCTTCGGACTCTGTGTCTCCCTGTCTCTCTGCCTCTCCCCCACTCATACTCCATCTCTCTCAAAAATGAATAAGTGTTAAAAAAAATTTAAAAAGAAATTTAAAAAAACTCTTCATATGTTTTTTTGAAGCAATCTTTATCTCATATGTTGCAAAGATTTCTGTTTGTTGTCTGTCTTTGGTATATCTTACTATACCAAAGTTGAGAAGATCTACAGACCCATCTATAAATAGAGATCTATATATTCACATCTATGTCTGTGCAGGCACACACACACACACACACACACACACACACACACATCCTATATATGTTATACACATGACAGAGAAAGGCAGAGATTAAATCATTTTCCTTATGACTTCTGAGATTCTAAGGTTTGGCTCTTAATTTGAAAGGACTTTCTCCACTCCAAATTGTGAAATAAATTCTCCCATATATTCCCCTTGTGATTTTATGGCTTTATTTTCTTAAATTCGAACGTTTGATTCCAACCTCTACCTCAGCTTAGAACGTAGAAGGAAATGAAAGACCTTCATTCACGTGGAAAGAGCAAGAAAAACCCAGACATATAAAAATCATACTTTCCCATGAGGCTAACAAACAGCAGGCACAAAGAAAGTCTTAATGACCTGAATGGCAGAGAATTGAGTCCCAGGCTGGCAAAGGGAGCCAGGACGGCTCTGTTTCCAGGGCAGAGTTCTGGGGCTGGTGTGGCAGGGTCCTGGGGAGACCTTGTAGGCAGAAGAAATCGTCTGAGCTCTGGGGATACTGGAGGCTCCAGAACGCGATGTGAACATGTCACAACTGCAAAAATAAATTGGCCCAGCCACTCTCACATTTCTACCCCTGCCCTCAAACCTTGACAAAAATGGGCCCTGGGAAGAAAGGGCTAACACACGGGGCAAGATGGCGGAGACCCCGAGTGTTCCCACAAGGCTTTGTTCCACGACTCCTGTGGGTTGGATCCAAAGTAAATGAAAAATATTAAAAATGGAAGCCCATCAGCTCCAACATGAATAATGTCCAAAACGCAGCAGTAGTTTGAGGGACCTCATCTTCATCTGATTAAAATTTCAGCCGAGACCCAGCTTGATTGGACTTTGGAAGGAATCTGAATGGCGAGCCCTTCTCCTTGGCAGATGGAAGAGGCCAGCCTGCATTCCTTGAGAAATAAAGTCAAGACGTTATTGTGCGCCAGGCTTCACTGTCTTTGCAGGTCTTAGATACGATAAGAAGTATCTGACAGACAGAAGACAGTGACCAATAATCAAGAAAAAACCAGCCAATACAAGCAGACCTGCAATTAACTCCAGTTATTGGAATTAGTACCAAGAAGTTTATTTTACCCTATCTTCTTATGATTTTATTTTATTTTATTTTATTTTAAATGATAGAGAGAGAGTGCAAGTAGGATACAGGGGCAGAAAGGGAGAGAATCTCAGACAGGCTCCATGCTCAGCACGGAGCCCAGCTCAGGGCTTGGTGCCATGACCCTGAGGTCATGACTTGAATCAAAATCAAGAGTTGGTCCCTCAATTGTCCGAGCCACCCGGGAACCCCCTCTAGCACCAAGAATTTTAAAGCAGGGGCACCTGGCTGGTTCAGTCACTAGAACACTTATTTGACTCTTGATCTTTGCGCTGTGAGTTCAAGCCCCACATTGGGCATAGAGATTACTTAAAAATAAAATGTTAAAAAAAGAATTTAAAAACAATTTTTTAAACCTCCAGAGAGAAAGGTGAATACTTGGGTAAGAGATAGGGGTGTTTCAGGACAGGAAAGGAACTCCTACAAAGGACAAAATGAAAATTTTAGGACTGTAAACTGTAATGCCTGAAATAAAATACTCAGTAGATGACACTAACAGTGTTTTGAATCTTCAGAAGAAAGTATTCATGAACTTGACACAGGTTTATGCAAATTATCTGGCTGAGTCAGATACTAACAAAAAAAGATTTTTAGGGCACCTGGGTGGCTCTGTTGGTTAAGTGTTCGACTTTGGCTCAGGTCATGATCTCATGGTTCGTGGGTTCAAGCCCTGCATTGGGCTCTTTGCTGACAGCTTAGAGCCTGGAGCCTGCTTCAGATTCTGTGTTTCCCCTCTCTCTCTGCCCCTCCCCCACTTGCACTCTGTCTTTCTCTCTATCAGGAATAAATAAAATAAATAATAAATAAATATTTTAAATAATAAATAAAAAATAAAATAATAAAAATAAATATTTTAAATAAAAATAAATAAATAAAAATTTTAAAGAGATTTTCAAACCTGGAAATGTGATCAATAGGCATGAGCACTGACCTGAGGAAACTCTGTAGCCAGAAGACGGTGAGGAGTAAGGCTAAAATGCTAAAAGAAAAAGTGCTACCAACCTCAAATTCTATCCACAGCGAACTATCAGAGGCAGCAAGGTGGGGGGGGGGGGGACCAGATGGAAAAGAAACAAAGTCCCAAGAGTGCCAATCCAAGTGGAGAGTGACCAGTGTCTGATTCTGAGGGCACACAAAGATGTCTGGTCCCTAGAGTTCTTGTCAGTTATGCTGGGACTGTGTCCTAACTGATAAGAAGCCATTGTTCTTTTTCCTCCAGGGTAGTGGATGTCCAGTCTCTGAGGTATTTTCCTGATTCCTCTGTTTCTTTCTTTCTGTCTGAGAATTAAAGATGACAAGTCATCATTTAGAGTAAAAGAAAGTCTCTATTCCTTGCAACCTGAAAGAAAAATTAGTATAATTTCCCGAGACGAAGTGCTTTCTCATCTAAGTTTCTGGCACATTTCATAAATATTTTATATTAAAGCCCAGGGAGAGCCGACAAAAAGAACCCAGGGCTGTTTCCAAGGTCCCAGGCTCCCTCCGGGCAATGGCTTCCTTATTATACATGAAGACTAAACATCTTTCAGTTAAAATTATGTAAATTTTCACAACAGCTTTTCAGAGAGGATGCAATACTACCCGTTGGTTTACAAAAAAATAAAAACAGAGAACAGAGGTGCCTGGCTGGCTCAGTGGAAGGTGTGACGCTTGATCTCGGGGTTGTGAGTTCAAGCCCCACCTTGGGTGTGGAGATTACTTAAAAATAAAATCTTCAGGTATGCCTGTTGGTTAAGTGTCAGACTCTTGGTTTTCAGCTCAGGTCATGATCTCACCATTCACGAGATTGAGCCCAGCATTGGGCTCTCTGCTGACAGCACCAGGCTTGTTTGGAATTCTCTGTCTCCCTCTCTTTCTGCCTCTCTCTCTCTTGCTCTGTCTCTCTCAAATACATAAACAAATATTTAAAATACAACACAATATAATACAATACAATAAAACAAAATACAATACAATACAATACAATCTTTGAAGAGGGAGAGGACAGATCATTGGCGTTGATGAGATCACCTAAATTTTTAATGAAAAATATAGCAAGTGTTGAGGGGAAAGTCTACATCCATCCATCAGGGTAGAACAGAAAGGATTTTCACTGGTTTCTGCATTCTAAGCCAAATGAGTTGATGAGAGTCTTTTCTAAATTACCATATTTATAATAAACTGTCCCCTGCTAGGTATCATTTAGCAGTCTGTTTTATCTAGAGCTTATATTCAACAAATAGCAGGTTAGCTATTACTGGGAACACTTAGTGTAGGAAACATCAGCCAGCAGTACCCCCACCATGGTGAAATGTCCTCAGGTATTTTCAGGGAGATGTTTCTTTTTAATATATTGTTTGGACTTCACCCTCCGCCAAGAGCTGGCTCAAAAATGACGTCCTGCCATTGGATCTTGAGTCTTCATTTTACATACATTGGGAAGGGCTCCTTAGTAGCAACTTAATAAAGAAACTAGTAGGATGAATAAACTTTGGTTCTGACAAACCACCATCAGTAGTTTCCAGAGTTTATCAAAGACTCTAGCTCAGAATTCTTCTGAAAAGCCTAATCTCCTCTTTTAGGGCTTGTGAATTTCACAATTTCACAACCATTCCCAAAGGGAGTTCTGTTCTTAGTACATGATGACTCTAGGTGTGTTATTGTATCAGGAAGATTCTGGCAACAAATGACACAGATCTGACTCACAAGTTTTGAAACACAAGGGTATTCACTGCTCCATGTAATAGCAAGTCCAAAGTCATGGTAGCCCCACTTTTTTGGCCCTGTCTTGGCTCTTCGGCCCCCCCTTACCCTTATGTCTCTCAAGGTTGCAAAGTAGGTAAAGCATTTCTAAGCATCACATTTGGACACAGCCATGTCTAGAAGACCCTTGTGACTTGCCAGTGCCTAACCCAATCACCAGCGAGGAGAATTGGACTTCTGTAGACGATCTAGAACCTACCATCTGTAGCTACGGATGAGCTTGCCTTGGCTCTCTTGCTTGGCTGTGGGAAGGAGAATATATTCCTCAGCAAATTCTGAGCTCTGTTAGGAAGGAGGAGAAATGAATGGATGTTAGGTGACTTAGGAAATTCTGCCCAAGTTAGAGTTTTCAATTGCTAGGATCCTTGGCTTTCAACCACAAATCACCATCTCCTTAGTTATGATATTAAGAATTTAATTTGTTGTGGACTTTTTTGCCAAACCTACAGTCTTTTTAAATAGTGTTTTGACTGCAAACTTCCCATATTTCAATTTAAAGACATGAACTTTTGGGACCAAGAATAAGTTATCCACGGCCCATTGCCAAAGCAGATAAATCCACAGTCATCACCACCATCATTGGTCCAACTGGCTTCTCCAGTGACCATTGCTGTTACTAGAGGTTTTCTTACAAAAAAATAAAAAATAAAAGAAAAAGAAAAGGTACACCCCATGTGTGCGTATGGGGTATGCTATTCCACGGACATGGACGTTGCTCAGAAAGCTTGGAGGGTGTCTGCTTTGAATAGGAAGTCCATGTTAGCCTTTTTCCTTTCTTCTGTTCCACAGTGAAGAGCAGATCCTCTGTTCTTAAGGATCATACATGTTTGTCTCAGTCTTACGGGGTGGGGACCCAGGGTCTCCTCATTCGTCTTCTATCTGGAATCAGCAGAAACAAGATCACCTTCTCCACTTCTTGGATAAAGTAGAAAGATCAAGGCTCAGGAACTACAAATACAACTATTCTCGCTGGAGTAATTCCAGGTTAATTACTATCATTAGGCATTAAATTAAAACACTGGCACTTAAAACTATACATGCTTCAAAGTCCATGCCCTCATCACCCTGCTCTTAGATGAGCAAAACTGTGTCCTGCTTGATCTCTTCAGACCCTCCAATTCACCTTATTCCTGAGGAATTTTTCAAAAACACAAATCAGGTCATGTCCTGTCCCTGCCTAAAGTCCTTACAATGACACCTACAAGCGGGGTGCCTGGGTGGCTCAGTCGGTTGAGCCTCTGACTTGGGCCCAGGTCACGATCTCACATTCATGGGTTTGAGCCCTGCGTCGGGCTCTTGAGCTGACAGCTAGCTCAGAGCCTGGAGCCTGCTTCCGATTCTGTGTATCCCTCTCTCTCTGCCCCTGCCTGCTCATGTTCTGTCTCTCTCTGTCTCAAAAATAAATAAAACATTAAAAAATTTAAAAAAACCCCAATGATACCTACAAGTGCTTTAGACCATTTGACTGTTAGAACAGGAGGCTGTGGGTAGGTGGCTCATAACAGAAATTTATTTCACACAGTTCTAGAGGCTGGAAGTCCAAGCTCAAGGCCCTAGTAGATTCGGTGTCACATGAGAACCATCTTCTTGCTGGGTCCTCAGATGGTGGAAAGGGAGAGGGAGCCTCCTGGGGTCTCCTGTATAAGGGCACTAATCCGTCCATGAGGGCTCACGTCCCAAAGGCCTCACCACACTGGGGGCTAGGATTTTGACATATGGACGGTATGACAGTGCACAGTAACTGGAGGTAAATGGTATCTGGTAACATTCAGTCCACAGACAGAGATAAATGACCACACCGACTATTCATCTTCTGGCTTCTGCCCGTCTTTCCAACCTCATCTCTTGCCCAATTCCCCAGCCAAATTTCACAGGATGCTGCCATCTGACAACACCATTCTTTCAGTGTCTAGAACATACCAGATGCTTCCAAACTGCACCAGTTGCTCCAGAGAACTGGGATGTTCTTTCTCCCTTATCTTCTGTTACATTCCCACTTGTGATTCAAAATGCGACCTAAGCACCACATTCTCTTTTTAAAAATCTGCCTCTACTCTATCAGGGAAAATTAGTTACCTATCCTTGGTGCAGTGCTAGTGATGGTTAAGACTGTGGACCTCGGAGCTGAACTCTCTGGGCTCAGATTCGAAGTTCACCACCGCTTACTGCCTGTGTGGCCTGGCCAATAGCTATGCAGAATTTGAGATTTTACTCTACTTATCGCTACCAACCTTGCCTGTCAGTGTTTCGTAGACGCTGGTAGAAGACACGACTCCTGGGTCAGAGACAAGAGCAGTAATTGAGCTTCATGGGAGCTTGTGTTGATGCCTCATGACCCCCAGGATCATGGTGGCCGTGCAAAGGGCCCTTGATGACGCATGCGTATGCAGTGAGTTGCATTACAGGAGAGGACCACTAAGCTGGGGGGACTCATCACTTTCATAATAAGCGGAAGGAAAAGCCTTCTCTTATCCAGGGGGAGATGTTACCTCATCTCTCAAAGCTTCTCGCTGCAAACACAGCCCTGGGGAATCATTCTGGGAAAAGAGCAATCGGGGCCTTGAGTTCTTGACCCACCCAGCACGATCACTTGGCAATGCTCAGGGTCCAAGGCGGTCTGTCTCTCCCAAAAGCCTGTGCATGCCATTTAACCTCTTAGCCCCTCACTTTTCTTGTCTCAAGTTGGGAAAAGATGGGTCCCTGCATCATAGGAACATTATAACGGTTAAAAGACTTACTGTGTGTTCAGCTCTTAGACCGACTCCCAGCCCAGAGTAAGTGATCAGTAAGAAGTAAGTTATTAGTTTTAATAAATCTTCAACCTTCCCCCTTCCCACCACCCACACAGTTTAGTCATGGCCTCATCACACCTCACGGTAAGTATTTGTGTACCCGTTTCTTTCTACGTGCTTTTTTGAGGCCATTCATCTTTGGATCCCAGATGCTAGTGCAGGGTGGGTAATTATTCCATTTTGTGAACAAAGAAATGAACGAATAGTCCTGTTTATAAGACAGTGTGATCTCTATAGCATCCTCTGTATATGTTTGATCCAATTTGAAGACTCTAAACTCTTCAATCCTTTTGGGATCGGGGAAAGGGGAGGAGGACATGTGCTCTTTTATGTAGCTCTTCTTTTTTTAAATTTATTTATTTTGAGAGAGAGAGGGCACACAAGCGTGAGTGGGATGGGGGGAGCAGAGAGAAAGGGAGAGAGGACCCCAAGCAGACTCCATGCTGTCAGCACAGAGCCTGACGTGGGGCTCACAGACTGTGAGATCATGACCTGAGCCAAGATCAAGAGTTGGACACTTAACCTACTGAGCCACCCAGGTGCCCCTGTCACATTTTTTGCTAACAGAATGGCATGGCAACTGTGCTGCCCCCATAAGATGGTTAAAGAGTTCCTCCAATCTGGGGCACCTGGGTGGCTCAGTCGGTTGAGCGTCCAGCTTCAGCTCAGGCCATGACCTCACAGTTCATGGGTTTGAGCCTAGCATCAGGCTCTGTGCTGAGAGCTAGCTCAGAGCCTGGAGCCTGTCTTCAGATTCTGTGTCTCCATCTCTCTCTGACCCTCTTCCGCTCACACTGTCTCTCTCTCTCTCAAAAATAAATAAAACATTAAAAAAAATAGTTCCTCCAATCAAAAGAAAATGATGTATTTGTACCTGCTTCTGATTCAGTGAAATAGCTAGGATCGTAGTGTTGGCCCCATATGGTTAGGACACCAGTGAGCACGTAGTAAACGCGTGCTCCCCCCTTCAACTTCACGGGGCCCATTCTCCCGTTACCCTCACTGAGCTGTAGGAAATCGTGGCAAGAGGTATTCAGTCACTCCTGATGCAGAAGGGAAAGGACACATCCAGTTTTCATAGGTAGTGTTTCAATCTGGAATGCAGGCTATCCGGGGACAGGAGGCAGATGGGCCATTGTTTCATCGACCAGCCCTCAGAGGCCAACCTAGGGAGGCTGTTCTTTGGGCACCGGCTGGGTCCTGACCCAGCACCTACCACAGGGGCTGCGTTATGACCTCCACTCGATACATAAAGGCACGCGTGACTAAGTTAGTAAAGGGGAAAGCTAACCAAACCTGTCTAACAAGGTCATTTTTTCACGCACCTGACAGAAAATCATCACCTAGTGTTTTCTTCGGAAATAAAATGGGTTCTCAATGGATGACTGTCCTACAATAATATTGTGTCCTTTCGGCTGAGTTTCCCCAGATTATGGTCCTTCGTGCATGAGCTGTTCAGACTGCACAAGGCTTGCTGGGAAAAGACTTCCCTGCCATTTGGCGCCATGCACTGTTTTGTTAGCTACAAAATGTAGCCTTTTAATCATTACATGCATTACTGGTCTCTGGGGTATCATAAACAGCAGAGGCCCCTCTCGCCTAGAAACACAAGAACTGAGAAGGTGCGAGGCCCTGCGGGTGAGACCGGATTGACTACAGGTCTGCGCTTTCCTTAGGTTTCACAACGGGACCTGTGTTTCTTCTACCGACGTCCACCTAGAACGGGATTTAACCCGCAGTGGCTGCCCGTGTTGCCTCATGCCTGACCACACACACCTGCCTGGCTGGCCTGTGATCTGCAGAATAAACACACTTCTTCTCAGAAGACTTTAAAAAGACGTGATGAACAGAAAAGGGAGTTCAACAAGTATAGACCGTTTATGAGTGATGTTCTTGTCTAGTTCGTACTCCGCCTGGACTCACTACATACTGCGTTAGTCAGGGGTCTCCAAGCAACAGAACCACTGAGAGATGATGTAGAAATAGAGATGGGGATGGGGGTGGGGGTGGGGGTGGGGAGGGGGCTGGAAATAGAGAGAGAGACACTTATGAGGGATTGGGTCACAGGGTTATGGGAGCTGAGAAGTCTCACAATCCACCCTTTATGTGAGTCTAAATGTCTGAGAACACGAGCACTTATGGTGTAAAGCCAAGTCCAAGGGCAGAAGACTGGAGTCCCAGCTCAGCACACAGGCAGGAAGCAAACAGGGCAAATTTCTTTCTTCCACCTTTTTGTTCTATTCAGGCTGTGAGCAGATGGGGGGAGGCGCACTTATGTGAGTCCACTGATTCAAATGCTCATCTCATCCAGAAACACCCTCAGAGACTCACCCAGAAATCATGTTTCACCTGGGCACCCTGCGGACCAGTCGAGCCAACACATAAAATTAACCATCATAGATATGTATAGTGTATTACATGTGTGTACAACATATTATGTATATATGTGTATATGTTAATATATACATAATATACACATATACATATATCTATGCAAATATAAAATATATATACATATGTAAAAATAAAAGTTCTTTAAAAAACAAAGAACCAGCTACTTAGCTTAAGCAATCATAGAACACTATAACTGTAAGAGACTTATTAGTTTTTAGATCAAGACATGTGGTTTACATCCAAAATCACCTGCCCAGTCAGAAGCACATCCAGAATGAGTGCTTGGATGTTCTGAGTCCCAGTCTAAAGCACTAAAGACCATGATTTCTCTTTTTTCAATTTTTTATTTTTTTTAATGTTTATTTCTCTTTGAGAGAGAAAGAGAGACAGAACAAGTAGGGAAGAGGCAGAGAGAGAGGAAACACAGAATCCGAAGCAGTCTCCAGGCTCTGAGCTGTCAGCACAGAGCAGGATGCGGGGCTTGAACTCACAAACTGCGAGATCATGACCTGAGCCAAAGTTAGAGGCCCCTGGGCCATGATATCTCTTCTGTGCTCCTCAGTACCAACTATTCCATGGGATCATTTGCATCTGAAAGAGCCTATATGAAGAACTCAAACTCATTTCCCAAAAAAAGTAGTGTATACTTACCAGCAAGTGCCCATGCCAGCCATTTAGGGGGATGCCTGGGTGCTCAGTTGGGTAAGCATCTGACTTCTTTTTTTTTTTTTCTTTTTTGAGTGTCTGACTCTTGATCTCAGTGCAGGTCTTGACCTCATGGCTCGTGGGATCGACCCTACATTGGGCTCTGTGCTGACAACATGGAGTCTGCTTGGGATTCTCTTGCTCTCGGTCTTTCCCCTGCTTATGCACATGGTCTCTCTCTCTCTCTTTGTCTCTTTCTCTCAAAAATAAGTAAATAAACAAAAAAAAAGTGCCAGCTATTTAGAGAGCTCACAAATTCAGACAGGGAGATGAGAAGCATGTCAGGATGATGCTGGATGCTCACCAACCCCCTTGCCCTCTTCTTGGGCACACAGGACACCATTTCCACATGTCCTGTGCAGGTAGGTGCAGACCACATGGCTAAGTCCCCCACAGGAAGGGACACCTGCAGAAGTGACCTCCCCCGCCAGCAGCTTGGGCCACCCCGCGTCATGCAGCGTCTTCCACAGACTCCATCGTCCCCATCCGTGTGGCCGTGGGGGCAGAGGGCTCTGAGACGGGGAATTGCAGAAAGGACAGAGATAAGATTTGCGGACAAGCTGCCCAGGGAAGCCCCCTGACCTGCCATGAAGCATATCTGAGCAAAAAGGGAAACTGGATTCTCGTGATCAGGGCTGTTTGATACACAAGTGGAAGAAATTCTGTTGTTACACCACCACGTCCCCTGGGTCCCTCCCAAAGATCTCCTGCAGCTTCTTACTCAGGGCCCCGGGTCTCTGTCAACCTTAGGGCTTTCTTGGGCCATCAAGGGATAGAGGTTGGTGGGTACACAGCTCTTCGTTCTGTCATATTGGGAGAGGAACTGCAAGGCGTCTCCACACATCCCATCAGAGTTTTCATGGAGACCTGAGCCCTGGGTGCTTCAAGGTCCTTCTACTACTGCGGACATTGTCAGTTTTCCTTCTTTTTCATCTTGTTTCTCCGTCCCCTCACCATGCTTCTGAGATCCCTTCCCGAATAAACAATATCCCCTCAAATCATGTCTCTGAGCCCAACTCTGGGGAAGGCCAAACTAATACCAGGCAGCTAGCACTAATTTCCTTTGTAAGAAGAACGGAGTTGAATGAGTAGAGGATGTGGTAATTCTTAGGATTTTAAAAATATATAATTTATTGTCACACTGGCTAACATACAGTGTGTAAAGTGTTCTCTTGGTTTATGGGGTAGATTCTGTGATTCGTCGCTTACATACAATACCCAGTGCTCATCCCAAACAGTGCCCTCCTCAGTGCCCATCACCCATTTTCCCCTCTCCCCCATCCCCCATCCCCCTTCAGTTTATTCTCTGTATTTAAGAGTCTCTTATGGTTTGCCTCCCTCCCTCTCTGTAACTATTTTTCCCCTTCCCTTCCCCCATGGTCTTCTGTTAAGTTTCTCAAGTTCCACATAAAGAAGCTGTGGTACTGGAGTATTACTTGGCAATCAAAAAGAATGATATCTCGTCATTTGCAGCAACGTGGATGGAACTGGAAGGTATTACGGTGAGCAAAATAAGTCAGTCAGAGAAGGACAGATATCATATGTTTTCACTCAAAACTCTTAGGATTTGACCTGTAATTCTGCCTATGATTCCAGTTCTTGATCCAGTTCATTATGATAATGTTGCTTATCTAATACTTGAGGGAACTGGTAAGAAATGGCTAACAACCCTGAAATTATTTACAAATGTTAAATAGTATTTTTAATGTAATTAGCAAAACTATGTAGTTTGTAAAGAGCATTTTTTGGTTACAAAAGAAAAACAATAAAGTTTGGAAAATATATAAAATTTGGAAGACACAGAAAAACCTAAAGAGGAAAATACAGTGCTTCCCATGGCTGCTTTCACAATTTGGGCAGCCAGCCTTTGGGTACTTTTTTTTTTAACATGCATATAGTTTAACAAAATGGGATCACACTGTATAAGTAGTATCGTAACTTGATTTTCTCAAGTCGAAGTACCAAAAATCAGATGCGTCTCCCTCAGTGGTACTCCATGCATATTTTAAGGGTTTTTTTTTGTTTCTTTGTTTTTATAAGGTTTATTGATTTATTTTGAGAGAGAGAGAGCGAGCACCCATGAGCAGGGGAAGGGCAAAGACAAAAGTTGAGAGAGAAGCCCAAGCAGGCTCTTTGCTGTCAGCGCAGAGCCCGATGTGGGACTCATCCCACAAACCCGTGAGATCATGAACTGAGTTGAAACCAAGAATCGGACGCTTACCCGGCTGAGCCACCAGGTGCCCCTCTTTTAGGACGTGGATTAGCTCCCTCAGGTTGCAGATACGGATGGATACAGTTCTGTGCTGTGTTTTAGCCCATCCTGGTACTTGATACACTGAAATAAAACCATTCAAAGATCAGGACGAATTCAAATCCACTTAGCACACTCCACGGGATCAGAGATTTTCTTTCTTTCTTTTTGTTATGTCTGGAGTCTAGAAGATACTTGGCACAGAAAGCTTTCAATAAATGTCTACTCGATTAAAAAAACTAATCAACAACGGATTTGATGCCCTTATTGGATTAGAGCCAGAGTGTAGCTCGGATGAAGCCAAGGTCAGTGTTTAATAACATGTCTTTCATGAACATCAGGTTTCTACGATAATCACTTATACATCTGATCTATTTTATTCCTTGTATCAATGCCCTGCTTTTTCCATAACAACCGAATGTCCCAGAAACAGAAGGGAAGTTTCCCTTGGGCAAGACGCAACTCATCCCTGGAGCTAGAACCTTCCCTATCCCACAATGCGCCCTCGTAAATCCTTCACACATTATGTTTGTCAAGGAAATGGTTGAGAGCATTTTACGACTCTGTAACCTAGGTTTTATCCCCGTTCCCAATGTGTGATCTTCCAAAGTGGGGCCACACGCCTGCCAGTCAACAGAGGCCGTGGGCCCCTTGTCCAAAAGCTTGTGGCCGAAAGCGTCACTGACATTTAATACCCTGAAATCCTCGGAGGTCCTGAACACTGATTCTTCTTTCTCTCCCTCGAGTCCAGACAAGATCTTCGTGAGTTAGGTTCATGTTCCCGCCTCTTGAGAGCTTTCAGAGATTCCAGATCCATCGAAGTAGCTTTAGAGACATAACTCCATGACCAGGTAAGTGTGACTGTCATCCCTCTGGTTACTGGTAATTTCAGACATCGTTGAGTTGAGCAACACCGGACATGCTCCTCAGAAAGGTATGTGAGCTGTGTTGGCGAACTGGCCTCGCTGGTGCGGTGCTTCACCAGTCCTGCATGGCAAGTCCTCACCACCCCGCTGGCCAAGAAAGTGTAGACCCAGAGTCTTGTCTGGCCAGCATCCCGGCTTCCTTGTGCCACAATGTTCCAACCCATTTTTAGGTGGTGTCCACCATTTCCGTCCATGAAAAAGTAGTTTCTTGGCGTAAATGTAAAGGTGGCAATTCGTAGGAAAAGCAGAGGGGAATCAGGGAGCCTTGGATGGAGTGGAGACCCATTCAAAGTGAATTAAATGGAACCAAAGAGAATAAGCCATTGATTGTGTATCTTTTTGGCTGGCTTTTTACAGTTTGGGGATAAATGTGGCCACTCCCACAACCACGAAGGAACAGGAGGAAACGGCAGTTGCTCTCCTCTCTAATAAGATCAGGAAATGTGATGTGCTGGGGTGCCTGGGGGGCTCAGGTGGTTAAGCATCTCAATCTTGGTTTCGGCTCAGGTCATATTCTCACAGTTTGTGAGATGGAGCCCCGAGTCAGGCTCTGCACCAACAGCATGGAACCTGCCTGAGATTCTCTCTTTCCCTCTCTCCCTGCCCCTCCCCTGCTCACCCACTCTCTCTAAATAAAGAAATAAATAAACAGAAAAATAATACCCTTACAATTACAACACAGCTTGGGGTAAGTAGCTAATGGGAGATGAAATGCCAGAAAACAATGATCTTCCAGATTAGAAAAAAAAATAGAATAGCATTTAAAGACTTTTTAAATGTTTATTTATTTTTGAGAGAAAGAGAGAAGGGGAGGGGCAGAGGGAGAGGGAGACACAGAATCCGAAGCAGGCTCCAGACTCTGAGCTGTCAGCACAGAGCCCAAGGCAGGGCTCGAACTCACCAACCATGAGATCATGACCTGAGCCGAAGTCGGATGCTTAACCGACTAAGCCTAAACCTTTTTGCCTAAAACTTACCCAGCAGGAAGAAAGAACTATGTTAAAAGTCCCCTCTCCGTTTTGCAGATCCTGGCATACAGGCCAGCACACAGGGCTGGGAGAGCAGGAGGCCTGGATGAATCTTCAACAAATATTGATTCAGGCACCGGGCACCCAGGAAGCTCCCTGCCACACAACTGAGGAAAGGCGTTCACGGTTCAGAGCACGGGCCCAATACGTACCCAACCAAAAAGAATGGGGCGCCCTGGTGTTTACGGTTGAAGCGGTTTCCACAGAAACTCTTCCGGGGAAAGTGACCACCAGGCTGAGAAGGACAAACGGAGGTGGGGTGAGTGGTGGGCTTTTCCGAGCGTTTCCAGGTAAAAATTCCATGAACATAGAAAGAGGCCTAGGAGACAGACAGACATTCCTCCCAACTCATGTGCAACTTTGTGCAGATTTACCCATTTCCTGGGCCTCAGTGTTCTCATCTGTAAACTGAGTCAGACGAGTAAGACGATCACCTCTAGGTAGGACCGTACGAGCAATTCTAACACCATATTCCTCACACGCCTCCTGTTAAATCACGATTCCGTAGCGTGGTTCTGCTCGTTCTCATTCCACATGTGATCCTTGGCAGTACTTACTTTAAAAGTTACAATTAGAAATTAACGCAAGGGAAGGCTGAAGGTGGGAAGAAAGCGTCTATATAAAAAATAAACAATTCTGAAGTTACGTATCAGGCTGTCCAACAGGTTGTTTACATAAGGAAATTACACTTTGAAATCCCTACTTAACTCACGGTGACCGGGGCCTCCTGCCAAATAATGGGCCAGAGAGTTGGTGACTCTGGCAAAAACAAAACAGAAACAAAACACCACTCTGCAAATTCCAGAGACCTCCTGATACAAAGTAGACATGTTATACAGTTGACTGTCTGTTGGGGTGGATTGTTTTGGCTTTGAAATTTGGAAAGATACAGCCTCCTATGAAAAAGTCTTGATAATGCAGCAAAAGGGAAGAATGGCTGGAGTTGAGCCTGTGTGTGGGCTGGAGGCTGGAGGCCCGGGGGTAGCTTTGACCCATTTCTTTCCACCATCCTTTCACTGTGCCTCGTTTCTGCTTTTGAACACCCCTCCCATGCCCATCACCAGCCTCGAAAGAGGTGAAGGGAACTGGAGAGAGAGGAAAGTGCAGAAAAGGAGGCTAGAGAGGCTGGCAAGGGGGAGGGTGGAAGGGGGACTGAGTGACAAGAGCAATTTAGAGCCAAGAGGAGAGAATCAAGATACCCCTGGAACACCAAAGTACTGAAGGCAAGACCACCACCAATGTGGGCTTTGTGGGGCTCTGTTCACAGATGTGTTTGCTTGGAAATAGAGAAGTGTGCATGTGCCGGGGTGGGGTCAAGGCAAGGACATGGGGGACAAACGTCTCCCTGGGGCTCATCCTCTGGGTCTGAAGGCTCTCTATTCCAGAGCCCTGAGTAGTACCAGGTGGCGGTTTTATTTATCAGTTTTTATTATTTTTAGAGAGAGAGTGCACAAGCAGGGGAGGGGGGCAGAAGGGAAGAGAAAGAGAGATGGAGAGGGAGATTCCAAGCAGATACCCCCCCCATTCAACCCTGATGTAGGGCTTGATCCCACAACCCTGGGATCATGACCCAGAGCCGATATCAAGATATTAAGAGTCAGTCACTGAACCAATGGAACCACCCAGGCGCTCCTCCCCCACCCCAGCTGGCATTTTAAATTCCTGAGCCTTGCGGGGCCTTTATAGATAAAAGTATAACAGTAACTGAAAATCCCAAGGTTCCCCTCAGTGGGCCCCTTCCTCTTTATCAAACACAGAAATGCACTTTTGTTCCACCTGCGCTCTCTGCAGGGGAGTGGCTGCAGGGGAGTGGCTGGAGGGATTTGCTGAACCTAGAACGTCCACTGACTTGCACACTTCCTACCCTCGCTTTCTCAACCTACATCTTCACGGCTTCGCAGAAACCTCCTCCGTTTAAACGTTATTTCTTCTCCTCACTTAACCTTGACCCACAACAAACTTTGTTCCGAACAAGTGTTAAGTTTCAGAAGGGAACGAAAACCTTCCCAGAAGCTCTTGAATGTGCGCCCCCGTGTCCTGTTTCACTTCCCGATTTCATTTGGAAGGAGTTTCCTTGCCTGAAGCTCTTGGTTGAGTATCAGATGGTGAAATCCTTCTCTCAGACGCTGTTCGCCTGATGCTCCAACGACGCAGACCCCTCCTCAGTCCCAGACCAGTGTCTGGTGGGCGGCTTCTCATTTCCAAAGGACCCAGCAAGTCACAGGTTCCCTTTCCCCTTGGAGAATACCCCCGGCCACCGCAGTCACCCAGCCCAGTGCCTCTGCGAGCCGGCCTTGCTGTTTTAAGCCTCTTCTGCCCTTCACCGCAGAGAAAGGAGGTGAGCAGCTGAAATAATGGGTGTAGACCAACTGTTACTGGCCCCAAACCCGCAGAACGGCTCATGTCGGCATTCACAGCTTCAGGACACAAGGTGTGCTCCTCCCCTTTCTTTTCCTGGCGAATCTGCTCTATTTGTTAGTCCGCTTTGTAAGAATTCCAACTGGGGGCTCTGGGGGGCTCAGTCGGTTGAGCATGGTTGCAGCTCAGGTCGTAGTCTTGCGGTTCGGGAGATTGAACCCCACATTGGGCTCTGTGCTGACAGCATGGTGCCTACTTGGAATTCTCTCTCTCTCTCTCTCTCTCTCTCTCTCTCTATCTCAAACTAAGACAAAACATGAAAATTTTTTAAAGATCCTGTTTCATAGAACTCTGAAGATCTACTACACAGTCCAGTGTTACTCTTGTTACAGAGCTCTAAGTGCTACCTTTGAAATGTAGTTAATGATACAGCAGAATGTATGCATGTTTGCTTAGACGGCACAGATACATTGTGCGTGCACGCGCGCGCGCACACACACACACACACACACCCAGAAAAGTTGTTCCTTGCCACTCACAAAGCCTGGATTAGTCTCTATGGAGTTTGGACTGCTAGGAAAATTCCTACACATGCTTCAGGTTAGGGAAGGGAAGGCGGTTTCTCGGGGTATGCCAGGAGCCAAGTTCAAGTCCAAGGCTGGACTTGAAACTGTTAAATCTAGCCTGGAGGGTTTTACACCTTCATAAACAGAAATGAAACTGGGTTTGAAGACCTGCCGAGACCTCATCGCCTCTTCGGAGACCCTGAAAGAGGAACAGAAGAGAAGATCCTTCCCGAGGGAGTCCGTGCAGCTGCTGGGGGCGGGGGGGTGGAGCTTCCCCGGGCCTCAGCGCCACCTGCTGCCCCTGGTGCCGGGTGAGCCCCTCCTCTGGCCCTGCAGGCAGCTAACGTGGTTGTGCCGGCGGCAGCTCTGAAGCGGCAACAGAGAGCTCACAACACAGTTCAAGCTCTGGACGTTTCTCCAGAAGTGATTTACAGGCAAGTGGAAGAGAAGCTGCCCAAGGCCAGTGGTCGATAATGAAAGGCAAACTGAACCCACGGTGAGAGGCCGCTTCCCGTCCACAAGCCGCTGATCAAAGAAACAGAAAATAAGAAGCATCAAGGGCACCTGGCTGGTGGCTCAGGACTGAGCGCCCAACTCTTGATATCGGCGCGGGTCGTGATCTCGCGGCCGTGGACCCAGGCCCATATGGATCGTGGAGCCAGCTGGGGGCTCTCTTCCCTCCCCCCTGCTCCTCTGCCCCCCCCCCCCCCTCTCTCTCTCAAAAAAAGAAAAGACAACAACAAGTGTTGCTGAGGATGTGGAGACCCTGGGGCGCTCCCACGCTGCCAGGGGGGAATCTGAGTGATAAAGTCACGGTGCTGAAAGGCTTAACGGCTCTTCGGAGTTAAATGGATCTACTAATTCCACTCCTACCCAGGAGAACGGAAAACGTGTTCATGCGAAAACTTGTCCACGAATGTGGGTAGCAGCCTGATTCCTAATCGGCAGAAAGTGAGAACAACCCTTAGGTCCCCCAGCAACGTACAGATACGCTGGTGTATCCGCACGGGAAGACGCTGTTCTCCCGGAAAAGGGAACGAAGTCCTGATCCTGATCCATGCGGCGACGTGATGAACCTTGGGAACTTCGTGCTGAGTGAAAGAAGGCAGCCACGAGAGACTGCGTTCCGGAGGGTTCTATCTCTGTGGCACGTCCGGAACAGGTAGCTCCACAGAGACACCCCAGTGGTCCCACGGGGCTGGGGGGAGGGAGGAACGGAGAGCGACCGCCTCAGCGCGACAGAATTTCTTTGGGAGGGTGATGGACATGCTCTGGTCTGGCGGCAGCGTTCGTCCCTTCCACTGCCCTGGGGCACCGTCGGTCTGTCCGTCCCCTCTGGCAGGTGCTGGGAACATCGATCCATAGATCCTCGCGGTTCTCCTCCCACGCACCCGGCGGAATAGACAACCTCGCTGCTCTGACTCGCGTCCGCCAGTGAGAGGAGGGTGGAAGGCACCAAGTTCCAGCCGGGGCAGCTTGTGTAAAGAGCTGGCATGTGAGGCCCCAACGTGGCCTCTGGCTGGGTGGCGGGGATGCTCAGAGAGGAAGCGTCCCTCCCTGTGGGGTCCTGCGTGTCTCAGCGCAGTGACCAGGCTGTCCTGTGATGGCCACTGACGTGAGTGATGACCAGACCTTTGCCGATTTATCCCGCTGGCCTGGGGGACTTCGCCCATGACCGTGGCACCTGCCCTGCCTACCAGAGGGTAGTGGGCCCATGGGAGTGGAGTCTCCCCGTGTCCCAGAGGGACTGAGAACTGGCTACGGCTGCCCATTCTTCTTGTGTTCAGCAAATTTTGCTGCGAATTCTTTTAAATACTCTTAGGGCGGGTGACAGCTGACGAGGTCCCAGTGAGCCAGGGGCGTCTGTCATCGGAATGGCTTCTCTTCCCCCTCCCAGCTTGCCCTTGACACTGAATGTGCTCTGCAGCCTGCTCGCAGCAATCAGGAGTGGAGGGGGGAGTACCCCTCGAAAGCTGCGGGCTCGGCCCGGGCAGCCAGCTACGAAGACAGAAAATCTCAGCGGCAGCCAAAGCAGAGCGACGTGTCCTAGCGCAGCGTAGCAGAGAACACGGTCATTACAGGCTGCTCCCTGGCCCCTCTGGGTCTAATTAGCCGGGGACTCAGCTGGGCACTGACGGCGCTGCGGAGAGAAACAACTGAGGACGCCCCCTTCTCGGCAACAGGTCGGAAGCGCTGATTTATGACTCTTGGCAGGAACAACTGGCCCTGTGCCAGGGGACGTCACAGGGGTGGCCAGACAGCCCGTGGGGCAACGATCCCCCACCCACTGTGAGGACAGCACTCGGGGACCCCAATTGCACTGGATTTGGATAGAGTGAGTCAGCCAGGAACCCCAGAGATGAATTCTGAAGGTGAGGGGCACCTCCTGGGAACAGCCAGGGCGAGCCCCAAGTTCAATAAACACTGGGCTCTGTCGCCCCAAACCTTCAGTCCACAGTCTCTTGCCCGGTCTAGCTTCCTGCCATGTTGTCTAGTGCCTTCCTGCTGACCACAGCTCTTTCTTCCTCGAGGTGGCCTGGCCACCATTCAAGTCTCTGATTCTTGTCCTTTGAAGACCACCAACGTCCCCCTTTCCCCCAGGTCGAGGAAGGGGCCCGGAGGGCGCATCCTGATAAAGGGAATCACACCTGAGTGTTGATGGTGAATTGCGTTTCCCTCCCGTCTGAGATGCTGGCTTCCGGACACTGCCCGCAAAGAAGGGAATCTTTAATGGCCATTTCTTTTCTAGGAAGAATGGGGTGAAGTGAGCACTTTAGGCATGTCTTCAAAATTCACTTTGAGGTAAGTGTTCTTAGAAGGTAAGGCCGTTCTTGGCTGGCAAACGGTGACGTGTGTTTCGGGAGGAGTGCAGAGATTCACAGAGCTGGCCTTCAGGGCGTTTGGTAATCGGGCACCAGAGCAAACAGATGAGGGAGGGAGGTGGGGAGAGAAGCGCGTTTTTAAACAACATACTCAGTTCCTGTGAGACAGAGTCCTGTCCCGACTCCTGGAGCATTTTTAAGATTGTCCCTCTCTTTTAAAATTTCCCACTGTGTTTGGGTGACTGGGTTCCGTGGGTATATGAGAGTTTAGCTGAATGGGAATGCAACATGGCGTGCCACTTTGGAGGAGACGGTAGCAGTTCTCATAAAACGAAACCCGCTCACGGCCGGATGCAGCTGAGTTGTGCTCCTTGGTGTTCTTCCCAAGGAACTGAAAACATGCGCCCCCACACGGACCTGCCCGTGGCTGTATACAGCAGCTTAATTCACATTTGCTAGAACTTGGACGTGGCCATGACGTCATGCAGTCAATGGGACGCTACCCAGCACTCAACAGAAATGAGCTCTCAAGCCAAGAAAAGACATCAATGAACCTTAAATGCATTTCACTAAGTGAAAGAGACCAATCTGAAAGGGCTTCGTGCTCCGGGACTCCAACTCTATGACATTCTGGAAGAGGCAAAACTACGGAGCCGGGAAAGAGATCCGTGGTTGCCAGGGGAGAAGGGAGGGAGGGACGCATAAGGCAGAGCACAGGGTATTTTAGGAGGGAAGAAGTGCTCTGTGGGCTACCACAGGGCTTGATTCAAGCCCACTGAGTGCACACCACCAAAAGTGACCCCTAGTGTAAACTGCGGACTCTGGGTGATGATGACGGGTCAATGCACATTCATGAATGGTAACAAGGGTCCTCCACGCTGGGGCAGACGCCAACAGAGGGGAGGCCACGCACGTGTGGGGCAGGGGAATATGGGAAATCTCTGCACCTTCCTCTCAATTTTGCTGTGAAGCTAGAATTGCTCTAAAAAACGTGCTCCTTAAAAACCAATATTGATAATTTTCCTGTAGATCACATATATTCCTAAATGTGCGCTGCATACATCCGACAAGTAGAAATGTAGCGAATTTCAGAAGCGAAAGAGCTGCGTGCCTTGAGATGCTCGGAACATTCCCATCTCTGACATTGCTGTCTGCCGCCTTATAAGTGGTCTCCCATTAATATGGGTAATTATCTTTTCATAAGGGTTAATTTAGGATCCTAAGCTCTTTTTTTCATTAAAAATTGTATGCCCTTATTCGATTTATTTTTCTTTATTAAAGTGTAGATTTTCCCTCACTACTCACATCATAGTTCATTACAGAGAATTTAGAAAATAGAAATCCTGAAAAAGGAAGGAGAAGTTCTCCACGATTCTGCCACCAGGGATTCTTCCCATAATATTTTCTATCCATATCTATTTTTAAAACTCTGGATCATGCTATAGTCAGTGCAGGCTTATGTAATGGCTAGCTGCTCTCCGTTTCTGGCTCTCGTGTGACACGGCTGACCATCCTTTCTCCATTTTCATGTGTTTGTTTTGATTTCTCAATATTTTGCCTTTTGCCTTTGGCCATTTAAGTGGACTTCCATCGAAGAGGTTGGGACAATCTGTAATGTCACTTTTAATAGCTGCGTAGTTTTCTCCAGTATAGATACATAATTCCTTTAGTTAATTCCCTGTTGGTTATATATTGACTTGCTGCTATTTCTTAGCCATTTGAAAGAACAAGATAATAGATATCATTGTAGCTAAATCTCTGCAAATATTTCCTTAGGGTGAGTTATTAAATGAAAATTATGGGTTAAGGAAGTTAATATCCTTTATGTATTCCATCCCCAGTAACGGAGCACAAGAACATTCCCTCACGTTTTCTACACCCTTACCAATATTAAATTGACAAATGAAAAAAGAAACCAATCTGCCAATTAAGGTGGCAGATTATAATTTATATTATCACTGGAATTGTACATAGTCCCATATATTTATTACTCAATCACTTATACTGCATTATGAAATACATCTTGTACTCATTTTCTTCTATTTATTTGTTCATTTACATCCCCTTGATTTGGGAGGGCACTCTTATTAAAATTAAGGATATTAAACTTTTAATTGTCACATTATTTATTTTAATTGTCACATTATTTATTTTAAAATTTTTTAATATTTATTTAATTTTTGAGAAAGAGAGATAGAGAGAAAGAATGAGAAGGGGAGGGGCAGAGAGATAGGGAGACACAGAATCTGAAGCAGGCTTCAGGCTCTGAGCTGTCAGCACAGAGCCCAACACGGGGCTTGAACTCTCCAACTGTGAGATCCTGATGTGAACCGCACCCAGAGGCTTAACCAGCCACCCAGGTGTCCCTAATTGTCACATAGAGTTCTTTAAAATTCTTCTTCCTCATTAGTTATTTGCTTTAATTTTATATGTGAGATATTTTTATGTACATTAAACATATATTTGCACAGTCATGTATAGTAATATTTTCCCTTATGGTTTATTCCTTCAGTGTCATAACTAGAAAGTAGTTCACCTCCCTAAGATTATATAATTACACACTTTCATTTTTAAGTGGGTGTGTTAGAAAACCAGTGAAATACCACAGCACTTAGAGATCAAACACTTAAATGACAAAAAAATGGAGATATAAAGCCACATATATTAGAGAAAAAATCCATTACTCAACCATCTCTAAATTTCAGGCATACTGAACATTACTAATTATGAACCACTCTTTCTATAGGAAAACAAAGGAGTTCCAACTCAGAATGAAATTTATTTTGAAAGCTTTCCATCCTGCCTCAGATTCGTCTGTGTTATTCAAGCCATTAAAGATTACCAGAGGAAAAAATAAGACAAGAAAACATTAAGTAATTCAGATGGCAAAGACTTTTGTCTATTTTTCTCTTTCCTGTGGATAAAATTGCACGGAGACAGTGATGAGAGAAAATTCACTCTGGACCTCCGAATCCATCCGACCCCATTCTGTTGTGTGGGGCAGTAAGAACAGTTATCCGAATGTGAAGTGCCCTCATCTAGCAGATTGTGGAGGTCATCACGGACGAGGCTCCTATTCAGAAATGTCCCTGAAAAGTGCAGAGTGGTCCGCTGCTGAAGTCTGCAGCCCGTAATTCACATGATTATCCTTATTATCTTTTTTTTTGGTCTTGTGGCTAGAGAGAGAAGCAAAAGCGTGCCTCAGAAGTTACGGGAATTGTTCCACAATGAGATCGCAGCAGAGAGCAGGGGTGCAGGAGGTCAGGGAGGAGGGGAGAAGGGAGCCGGAAACCAACACGATCGAGACCATGTCACAAGCTAGCTGCCCTGGGTCTCAGGTCGGGATCACTCCCCTGTTTTATAGATGAAGAAACAGAAGCTCGGGGAGGACTAGCAACTTCCTGTGGTCACCCGGCCAACAAACGAGGAGACGGGATTGGACAAACAGGACGCTGGAAACGGCTGGAGTAAGCGAAGACACCGAGACGGATAGCTTGTGAGACTCTCATCGGTCCCCAAGGGCAGAGGTCAGGGAGAAAAAATTAGAACTCACGCCGATGGTTCAACATAATGATTTTTCAGCTTTACAATGGCGCAAAATGGTAGGTATTCAAGGAGAAACTGTATTTGGAACTTGGAAGGTGGATCGTGTCCCGGGCTAGTGACATGCGATCGGATGTCCTCTCGGATGCTGGGCGGTGAGCTGCGGCTCCCCGGCAGCCGGCGATCACGAGGGCAGACGATTCACTGACAAGCATTGTGCCCTTCACTTTCAGGACGGTCCTCGGTACATTACAGGAGAGGGTCAACACCCTGTTATCAGACGGGCTTTGTGCGAGAGGATTTTGCCCACCTGGAGCCTGACCGGGGCGTTCCGAACACATTTAAAGTCAGCCAGGCTAAGCAAGCTATGATGCTCGCTGGGTCAGGTTTATCAAATTCATTTTCCACTTAATGTTTTCAACGTATGGTGGGTCTGTTGGGACATAACCTCATTGTAAGTCAAGGATCTACATTAATTTCCCTTTTCAAGTGCTTTCCCTTAGGTGGGTAACTCAAGGGTTTGGCTTGAGTCAGAAGGGCTTTGCTAATTGATTTTAGGTAAGAATATCTATAATCATGTTGCAATTTTAAGCCCTGGTTATCATATAAGACCCAAGCCTACTCCGGACATTTCCCTGTTGAAAATGGAAAGATATGCGTTCTCGCTAATAAATGCCTTTAAGGAGGGACACCTGGGTGGCTCAGTCGGTTAAGCGTCCGGCTTCCGGCTTCAGTTCAGGTCATGATCTCACGGTTCGTGGGTTCGAGCCCTGCGTTGGGCTCTGTGCTGACAGCTCAGAGCCTGGAGCCTGCTTCAGATTCTGTATCTCCCCCTCTCTCTGCCCCTTCCTTGCTCACACTGTCTCTCTCTGTCTCTCAAAAATAAATAAAAAACATAAAAAATAAATAAACGCCTTTAAGGAGGGCCATGCTCTCCTCTGTGCATCATGTGCTCCCTCCATCCAAGTTCTCCACAGCCTTTGCTTATTTATTCCTATTCAGAGCGTATGCTCGCTTCTCCCCCCAAAGTAACAGCATTTCCTGGAATGCGGAGAGCATCTTCTTGTTTGTTTTTTCCGTAGACTCCCGCTTGGCAGGATCAGTGGGGCTGATTTACAAATGACGCGTAGGTGTGCGGCCTCGACGAAGGCTCCTTGGGACTGAGCACCCTCGCCACACCTCCCGTATGACCAGACGGTGCCTCTAATTCTCAGCTAATGGCTCCTGCAAACATGGTGGGTTCCGGCCACTCCGGCTGTGCTCTGATCAAAGCAGCGTTCACGGCCTCCTCGGCTTAGGAGAGGGGCAGCCAGGTCCTTCGTGTTGCAAATTAGTGCACTCAAAGCAGGACGTCCCTTGTTTAGTTTTTACTAATTCGTGTTGGAAACAGGTCCCCGAGCCTCCGCACTAGGCCGACTTCATTGGTTGAAGTAACTTGCCTCTGTCGTTTTCACTATCAGAAGCAGAACTCTTTCTATTTGAGTAAAATCTTTACAGGAAAGAGGAAATGCCTGTAATGACATTTCTCGCCCAGAATCTGGGGCTGGAATGCGGCTGAGTCCAATGCACACAGCTTCTCCTAACCATAGCCGCCCCAAAGGAGAAATTCTTTGGCATTGAGGACTAATTACTTGGTGTGTGCAGTAATCGCTGGAACTCTGTGGGTCCATGTGTGTGCACATGTGTGTGTGAATTTTGGAATGGGCCAAACATTTGGATCTTTGCATCCTCCTGACCACACGATCATGTGGCACTTTGAGATGCCACGTTCTCTCCCTCACTCTCCCACCAGCTGCCTCACCCCTTCTCCCATGAAACAGGAGAGAGGGAAAGAAAAGGGGCAGGGAAGTCCCGCCCCCACCATGCGCACACTCTGACAGCAGCCTACGGGTGATGAAGACCCCAGGGGCCTGACTGGGGCATGGGGGCTGTCGACCTTCTGTGTCTGAGGGGACCGGGCAAAGGGTGGCCCCGAGAGCAGATAGAGCCTCATTTCTGGGCTTGTCTGTGTCTTCGAAAGAGACTAGCATCCGAATCAGCAGGCTGAGTCAAGACGCCCTTCACCAGTGCAGGTGGTAATATCTGACGGCCTGGATAACACACAACCGTGGAGGAAGGACACATGTCTTTTCTTGGCCCACCTGCATCATCCGTCTTCTGCCTTCGGACACTGGTGCTCCGGGCTCTCACTCGGACCTTTGGACTTGGCCTGAACCATGTCCCTGGTTCTCTGGGGTCTGTCTCCAGCTTGCAGATGGCACGGGTGACCGTTTTCAGCCTCCGTAACTGTGCGATTTATTCTATGATAAGGTTCCTCCTTTATATCTGTACCCATAAGGCTACCCATCGATAACACTACCTCTTCCTATTTACTTGAGGAATATAGAGATACATCAAAGGTATATGTAGATAAGAAACTCTATACACAGACACAGATACAGCGGTTCCATTTCTGGAGAACACCGAGGGGCACATATTTAAATGTTAGAAATCACTATAGTTCATGAGACACGAAGACCTAGGTGGTAAGACAGATGGGAGGTGATTTTTCCGTGGCCAGCCACGGCTACCGCGCATGGGAAACCAGGGCTGGATGGCTGGTTTTCAACGTTCCGCGTCCAACAGCACCTTCCCCCCACTACAAGGACTCAGCTCCCCACGTCCGCCTCCATGACGCCAAGTCCAGCCTTCTTCCCTGCTCCCTGTTTCACTTAGCCCGCCTCCCTGCTTTGCCCTGGTTTGGCGCTGCCTGTCACAGCAGGTGGCAAGAATTGTTGCCGGATTTACCCACACACCAGGGCAGTGGCTTTCAACCAGCGGTGATTTGTCTCCTCAGAGTCTTTTTGGAGCAGTGTCTGGAGTTGCTTTAAGAAATATTTTTTAATGTTTATTTATTTTTGAGAGAGAGAGAGAGGCAGGGGAGGAACAGAGGGGACACGGAACCTGAAGCAGGCTCCAGGTTCTGAGCTGTCAGCACTGAGCCCGACACAGGGCTCGAACTCATGAACTACGAGATCATGACCTGAGCCACTCAGCGCTCCTGGAGATACTTTCACTGTCACAACTTCGAGAGTGCTGCTGGCTTGTGGCTGAGTGGCTAGAGAGGCACAGTGCACATGACAGCCCAGACAGCAAAGGACCCGGCCCCAAAGGTGGGGAAGCTTGCCCTTGAGCATCCCAAGGTTGGGGTGCCGGGTCCTGACCCACACGTGTCCCTGGGATGCAGGTCTGGTGGGAGCCTCAGAGCTCTGTGGATAAGATCAAGTAGGGGGCACTGGAGGGGAGCAGAAGGGTTAGGGAATCTGGGCTGTGATCCGGGCTCTGCTCTGAACCAGTCCTGGAGAGAGAAGAAGCCATTTCCTGTGTCAGGCCTAAGATGTCACTGGAAGACACCTATGCCCCCACAGTGGTTACGGTTTCAGAGCCTTGAAATGGGTCCGATGCTGCCCACAGAGATGGGGAGGACACGTCTGAGCACGCCCAGCCGGGCTCGGCTTGGGGGGGTGGGGCACGTCAAGGTGTTCCTGCCACCTTGTCTTCTGCTCGACTGGAGGAGGAGCCTGAGCTGCCGCACCACCACTGGGGCCCGGACCCCTGCTCCGTCCGCTGGTACACCCCCCGCCCTCAGCTGCCCTCGCTTCGTATACCTGAAGACACCCACCTTCCCATGTCCCACAGCCTCCTGATACCGATCGCTTATTTTTTTTGCCATTTTCGTTGCCTCTAACCTCTGTCCTCGACCTGCAATTCCTCTTTGTATAATCGTCTCTGACAATATTTGAGGTTCGCTCCAGACCAGACATCCGATGGCGGTACGTTCACGATTCCCCTCTTCTCCTCTCAGCTTCATACTAAATCCTCAAGACCAGTGTGGAAGCCTTTCTACGTCCTCCACTGCTGAAGCAAACAAAAACGTTGGCTTTCCCGCTCCCTCCTGTCTACCTGTTCCGGCCAGACCACTGACGACACCTGGGCCACTCTGCAGGTCCCCTGGGCCTTCATTTCCCTGTAGACCCTCCATGAGGTTGTTGGAGAATTACCGTTGAAAAGAAATTTTCTCTGCTAGAAATTTCTCGAGGCCCAGGAAGTGTATTTGGTGCATCCCACACTACAAATATTTGCTAACGCGATTTGATGATCAGCAGTCCTGACAAATGTCACTGCACCGTATTGTTCTGTGTGATAATTGATTTATGTCTTGGGAGAGTCAACTGTGCAACATATTTTTTTTTTTTTTTTTAGTTTCCCCTCCATCAGTAGCACACAGAGAGCATGTCTTAGTTTTTCTTATCACTGTTAGTTTCCTATCTTCTCACTGGAAACTCACAGCAGTGGACAAAAAATTAAAAATCTGAATAATAGAAAGAGAAGGGACCCAACAGAAATCTTAGGGCCACAGCTGACCCCACCGGTGAATTTTAGAGAACGCCGCTCTCATTCAAAGCCTTGAGTTACTTTCCTTCCGCAATCACGTATCCCGTGGGAGCGCTGAGTTAAAAATTAACAGGACCTGGCACTCCTTTTATCTGTTCTAAAACGTGGAGGCAGGGGCCCATGCGTGGGGAGGCTCAGCCTCGCAGCCCCACGGAGAGTCAGTTGCAGTAAGTTCCTGTAATGTGGCAGTTTGTGAACAAGAATCTGTGAATGGGCGAAGCCCCACTTTTCCAGCAGGTCTGTTCTCTTGACTGATAAATGTCCCCGGAGCAGACACGGCAGCCGCAGAATGTCACAACAGGGAGTGAAAGTGCGGAGGGCACTCGGAACTCCTCGGGTCCCTACCCACGCAGCAGCGAGATTTTCATTAATTGTGCGGGGCCCCCGGATATGTCCCGGTTTTGCGAAGCTCTCTGGCCGGGCCTACCTTCCTGTTTATGCTCTCAGAGCACGGGCGATTCAAAATGCAAGTGGATGTCTTTCACAGTCAGAGCCAGGAGAGACCGGAACGTTTTTAATTAGACCAAAAATAAGAAGGTAGCAGCTCTGGAAGACGTGTCGCCTATCCCCTTTCTTTCAAAGGCCGCAATTAAACATATTTTCCAGAGAACTGATTCTTGCAAACCCCAAGGAAAGGGTGAAATGAAGCCAATTATTCGCTAGTCAGCTCTGCCCCTAAAATAAATGAAAACTGCAAGGCTGTCTTTTACCAGAGGCCCAGGCGCTGACAGAAAACTGCAGGGCCAGAGTGTCATACCCTTTCCCTTGGGGCATGATTTAAACCAAGCAGTCTGTCGTCAGGAGGTAAGTAGGGGGCAGCTCCAGGGAGCGCTGAGACGCGGTGGTGAAAGATCCTCGTCTCCTTCTCAACCCTGTAAAACTAAGCGAAACCGATCTCTGATTGATTATTAAACACTTTGCATGAAATGGCTGGGGGATATTCTGCTCATTAAATCCGTGACTCTTAGCCGAGCTATTTCTGCCGGATTCTTTCTAGGGGGGGAGGGGGAAGGGGGCACAGATAATGAGAAGGAAGGAGTAGTACCAAGTTGGCAAAACTCCCGAGGAAGTTGAACAAAAAAAAAAAAAAAAAAAAGAAAGAAAGAAAGAAAAGAAAAGGAGAAAACCTTATGTTAGCAACATCTCCTGCAAACTGGGTGCCATCATTTTTGAGATTAAGGAATCAGGTGGATGAAGAGAAGTGACCGCCTGGACCACAGGAAGCAGTCACTTGCTATGGGGTGTGGAAAAATCACCTCTAATGGGATCACTTTCTCTTTAGAAGGGGCCTACACACTAAACAAAATTGCTCATTCCCCTCAAATTGATTCCTTACAGTAGTAATGTGAGGAAAGGCCGGTGTTTCTGTGTATTTCTGTAGTGAATCATAATTATTTCTGGCATCATTTTTTGGTGACTTTTGAAAGCTTTTGCACCCCAGAGCCTCATACCACGGTATTTGAGAGAAACGAGATTCCTTGTCATAAACAGAACCTTTAATGGGACTCAGTGATGGGAGCGCCGGAAGAATCGTTATGCTTTTATTTACGAGATGTGATTTTTCCCATTTTTGTGGCTTTTCTTTACCCCCCACTTTCCTTGCAATAACATCGTCTTCTATCTACCTGGGAATAAAAGATGATTACCTTTTTGTTCAGAATCCCCTAAACTAATACCGCTACTCCGTTTGTTGCTAAGCAACCGAGCTCCGTCCCCTAGAAGCATCTCACTCCTCTGTCAGGTCCTGGTTCCCTTTCTGATAATCGACCATGGAGAGAGTCTGCTGATGGGAAGGAAGAAAGAGCTTTGTAACCAAGAGAATGGAGGAGTTAAAAAATGTAACTGTCCCACGTTCTGTGAAAACTTTTATCTCAGATAAACACATTTCGGTATAGTCATACAACAAAAAACTATTCTCTAATAATAATAATAAAAAACAGGCTGCATTTGGACACAATGGTGTTGGTGCTGAAATGTGCTAGACAGGAGCTGTCTTGGGGCGCCTGGGGGGCTCCGTCGGTTAAGCATCCGGCTTCAGCTCAGGTCATGATCTCATGGTTCGTGGGTTCGAGCCCCGCGTCGGGCTCTGTGCTGACAGCTCAGAGCCTGGAGCCTATTTCAGATTCTGTGTCTCCCTCTCTCTCTGACCCTCCCCCTGTCTGCGCTGTCTCTCTTTCTCAAAAATAAATTAAAAAACACCCAAAAATTAAAAAAAAAAAAAAAGAAAGGAGCTGTCTTCACTCGAGAGGGTCCTCACTGTATTTCCTTCATTTACACGGACCTCTAGGGGACACCAATCTGACCTCCAGTGACCAGAGGTGGGCAGTGATGGCCAGGGGCTTCAGGTGGGGATGGTCCCAGATGGGGCGCGGGAACTTCAAGGGATGCTGGAAATGCCCACCATCTGTCCCGTGACTGTGGTAGGCGTTGCACACCAACATGAAATTTCAATGGTGCATTTTACTGGGTGTATATTACACCTCCACGGAGACACCAAAGTTATTAGTGCTAATACTGCCATTGTGGGCATTAAACTTAGACTCGTGTTATTTTTAAGACCAGGAATATCTTTTCTTGCTGTGAGCCTTTTTTGTTTTTGTCTTTTTTTTTTTTTTACAGGAAAAGAAAATTGACATGGCCTATATCAGTAAAGTGCAACTTTATTTTTAAATAATGAGTTTTACTCGGGAACTATTGTAATATTTCTCCTTTCATTTCGATTTTTATTCAAGTTATACATGCAAATAATTTAAAGAGTCTCCTAATCCACAGACACAAGTACTCTCAACTCTTTTTAGCTGTTTGTTTCTCTTGGAATTAATGTCACATTCCTAGAAAAATCCTTATTATACTGCTGCTGCTTGATTTTTCAGATTTTGTTGTCTTGGCTTCTCACTATGGTAATTTAGTATTGAGTAGACTCTCTCTCTCTCTCTCTCTCCCACTTCCATCCTTCATCATTCCAATGAGGTTATTTATACATTTTATTTAACTGCGTTTACCTTATATCATGATCACAGAAAAACTATTCATTGATGAGGCAAGTAGCAAACTATGATTCTTTTTCTTTGCCTGCACACTTTTTGTTTTCCCAGGAGTGACCCAGAGCAGAGGGCTGTAGAGCTGTGTTTAGTGAGGTCCCCTGCTGCCCAGGTCCCTGACACCATGGTCATCTGAGGTCCCCCTTCCTTAGCCTGCAGTGCTCCCCTTCCCGTCTGGATACACTTGCCTCCTCACATGGCTTGTGCAACCCCCGTAAGAAAGAATAAGTGACTTGACCCAAACCATCGTTTAACCTGCCCTCATATACAAATGACTGCCTACCTGGCTATCGATTTCTAGATCGAAATTCATTCCTTTCAGAAACTTGAAGCTATTTCTCCACTTCAATCTCAGTTTCTAGGGTCTAGTGTTGTCTCAAGAAGTCTTATACAACGTTGCTATAAGAAACCATTTTCCATCTGTGCAAGGTTCTAGAACCTTCTTTCCATTGCCGCAGTGGTTCTGAAACATCACAACGAGGTGCCCCAGTGGGGGCCCATTTATACTCATAGTGCTAAGAACTCAACGGTCCCTTTCAATCTGCCAACTCATTTTCATCTGTTCTGGAAAACTCTCTGAATTGTGTCTCTGAGCACTTCTTTCCTTCCTACTTTATGTTTGGATACCCCGCCCTCATCTTCCAGTTATCTTTCTGTTCCTATTTTCTTTTGCTTTGTGTGTCCTTTCAACTTTGTCTTCCAGTCCCTCTCCTGGTTGTTTATTGCTGTCACAGTGTCCGAGGGGGGCTGCCCAGGGTGTGACATATTATTTTATATCTCTCCATATATTAATAATGTTTCCTAAGTTGTGTTTTCCCCATGAAGGATCCTCCATGTTCCTGTTTTCTGTATAACTTGGTCTCTGTCTTAGTCTAGTTTTGCTGCTATAACAAAAACGCTGGGTGACTTATAAACAATACAAGCTTACTTCTCATAGTTCTGAAGCCCAGAAGTCCAAGGTCAGAGCACTAGCAGACTTCCTGTCCGGCTAGAACCCTCTTCCTGGTTCAGAGCTCACTGTGTCCTCACGTGGAGAAGGGATGGGGGGCTCTCTGTGTGTAGGTGGGGTGTGTTGAGTATGGACCTCACTTCCATCAGATGGGGAAGGAGTTAGTGGAGATCAGGGGCTCAACTGCTTCTTAAAAACTTTAAAAATGTTTATTATTTTTGAGAGAGAAGGACAGAGAGTGAGCAGAGAAGAGGCAGAGAGAGAGGGAGACACAGAATCCAAAGCAGATTCCAGGCTCTGGGCTGTCAGCACAGAGTCTGATGTGGAGGCTGACCCCACACACGCCACCCAGATGCCTCTAAAATAATTTTTTTTAATTTTTTAATGCTTTACTTATTTTTGAGACAGAGAGAGACAGAGCATGAGTGGGGGAGGGGCAGAGAGAGAGAGGGAGACACAGAATCAGAAGAAGGCTCCAGGCTCTGAGCTGCCAGCACAGAGCCCGATGCGGGGCTTGAACCCATGAACATGAGATCGTGACCTGAGCCAAAGTCGGAGGCTTAGCCAACTGAGCCACCAGGCACCCCCCTAAAATAATTTTTAAAAGGTTTTAATTTGGGGGTGCCTGGGCGGCTCTGTCGGTTAAGCATCAGGCTTCAACCCAGGTCATGATCTCGTGGTTCGTGAGTTCAAGCCGCACACTGGGGTCTCTGCTGTCAGCACAGAGCCAGCTTCAGATCCTCTCTCCCCTTCTCTCTCTGCCTTTTCTCCACTCATCTGTGTTCTCTCTCTTTCTCAAAAGCAATAAATAAAAAATTTTTTAAAAATAAAAAGGCTTTAATTATACATTTTGGGTTAGTAATAGAACAAATGAAGAAGCCAGAAAAATATACACGTATAGACCAAGGAGAAAACACACAGAGAAGAAGAGAAAGTGTTGGCCAAGTGAGACAAACAGAAAGGGACTCCGAGGGCAACAAAAACCACGGACTGTGGGGAGCGTTGGTGGCTCAGGCAGTAGAGCATGCAACTCTTGATCTTGGAGTCATGAGTTCGAGCCCCGTGTTGGGTGTAGAGATCACTCTTTAAAAGATTTAGAAAAAAACGTCGACTGCTATGAAATGACAGGCGGGTAGGATGAGGTTGCTTTTGAAGTGACTTCCTACCTGCACGTCGGAGGACAAGAAGAAGTCTTCTCCAGGTAACTGACTCAAGCTGCTAGAGCAAAGCCTGGCAAGACGGGCCCTTGTTACACAAAGACTCTGGACTTACACCTTCACTGCAGCTGGGTTCCACAGCCAGCACGTCCACCGTTCGCCCTCCACACCCCTGCACGCCGTCGCCAGAGGGAGGCTAGTCTGTTGTTTACTGCAGAAGGTAAAGCTCCGAGGAGGGCACCAAGCAGACGGGTGACCCTGGTACCTCTGAGTTAAGGAGCCTCTCGGCCACAACATGGTTTTGTCTGATATTATTTCTAGTAGCCGATCACCCCCAAACGGCTCAAGCCTCCAACAATGGAGGGGCAATTTTAAAAATGTCATATTTGTAGACTTCAGACGTATACGATCTCTAAACTCCACAACAACCCTGCAAGAGAGATGTTTGCATCATGATTTTGCAAAGACTGAAACAGAGGCTCAAAGAGGTGATGTGACTTCCCCGGGGCCACCGAGCAAATAAAGTCTTTCAATGTAATTCCGAAGCCAACGCTTCTCTCCCTGCACACCACGTTGTAGGAGAGGCGAGACGTGCTTTTCAGAAGTCGTGTTGTTGTTTCTTGGGTTGATCTAAACTCAGCACAGAGGTCTTAATTATTACTAACTAGGGAAGCAAGAAACCAGCCAGAGAGAAGCACTTGAAAGAGGCAAAGCGGCAGATCCTCAGACAACCAATGAGCTGGCGTCACCGTCAGACTTTCCAGTCCCTGAGTTAAAAAGGCAAACACGAGTCTATTGGCAGGCTGCCCGTGCTTCTGCCTGGCCTCAGCGCACAGGGTTTTCAGAACTGCATGCCCTTGAGTGATGGAAACCCTGAAAAATACCTTCCCTCTAAGTATCTTGAAACTCGAGAGGACCACTGAAAACGTCAGAGGGCTCCTTCCCAAGCCAAGTTTCGAGACACCACAGAAAACCTCACAAGCACTCACATGTGATGATTTTCCATTTTTAAAAGTACAGGAGGTAGCAACTTGTGACACTTAACTTTTTTTCCCCCAAAAAGCAGCTGCTCCTTTGACCGTCAGTACCATAATCTTGTTTCCTAACTGCGGCTCAGTGGAAGAGATCAGTCTCCACAGGCTTATTCTGAAATCAGTCCACATAGGAAACAAGACCAAAGTCAGAGAGAACAAGGAAGCTGGTGATTCTCCGTCACCGATCCTGGGATGGTCATACCCCGGAGTTCTCTGCAAGCCACGGAGGAACTGACGAGGAGCCCTCACCTTGAGAAAGAGGAACCAATCATCCATCCTTTACAAGGTCATCTATGTTGTCAGTGATAAGCCCGAGATTAAGGTTTACCCACATTTCTAGACAGTAATTCACAGCGAAACATAAACTACCCAAAAGGCTTTGCAATGCCAGCCCTCCCGGATGCATTTGCTTTTTTTTTTCTTATCATTTATTTATTTTTGAGACAGAGAGAGACAGAGCACAACTGGGGGAAGGGCAGAGAGAGAGGGAGACACAGAATCTGAAGCAGGCTCTAGGCTCTGAGCTGTCAGCACAGAGCCCGACGCGGGGCTCGAACCCACGAACCGTGAGATCATGACCTGAGCCAAAGTCCGACACTTAGCCAACTGAGCCACTCAGGCACCCCTGCATTTGCTTTTAACCTGGGGACAGGACAGGCGGGCTTCAGGCAAAGACATGACCCCCTCGCTGTGGAAGTTCAGGCAGAACCATGGAGCTGGGAGGAACCCCAGGGGCCGTCTGCACCTGCTCCCCTGGTTCCCCAGTTCTGGGCTGGCTCCATTGATCTTTCCCATGGAAAGGGAAGGTTTGCATTGTGACAGAGGGAGCTGAGGACCCTCAAGACCAGAGCACCGACTCCAGGTCATCTCAGGGCAAACCCTAAATCACCAGGGTCACGTGTGGAGTGAGGGAGGTGGGCTGCAGAGGGCGGCTCTCAGAAAGAAACCCAACGCACAGACATTTTCTGAAGACCACGACCTTCCACCCAATCTCACCCAAGGAGGCAAATAGGAAAGATCATTTTGAAGTAGCATTTTGGCTTTCAAGTTCTTTGCCTGTGGACAGAAGAACACTGTTCCCAGAAGCCCAAGTGCTCCTCCTTTTATTTCCAATCATGATGGAAAGTAATCTCGCCATGACCTGTGTATCGATCACCGGATGTGGGACCGGCTTCGGCAGCATGGGCTCATATGTGCGTGTTTTCCCTTTGTCACCCTCTTTATTTGCTCTTGTGTCTTCTTTTTCCTTACTCGGGTATGCAGTGGTGCTGTTCGGAACAGCAAGGACCCGCCAAATAATCATTCTTGTGGAGGATTCAAAGATTTGAAAAGGAGGCCAAACTCAATTATTCATTTGCAGAAAGAGCATTTCAGCAAAGTTATGGGAAACGTCTCGGCCATCGGATTTTGTCCGAAGCCTGAGCAGCTGAAGGCAGCGGGTGTCACCCTGAGAGGGATACAGGTAGGACGGGATTTCTGCTTCTAGCGACCTGAAGGTCTCCCAGAGAGAGGAGAAGCTGGAAGGACCCCCTAGCACACCCCCCGAGACACCTTGGTTTCCGCCTTATCCATGCTTCACCGGGGAGCAGGCACAAGATTGGAGAGAAGGGGCCAGTCCTGTTTAGAAACATCTCTGTGGCCTCGTGCAGGACTAACCAGCCCTCGGGGTGAAGCAGGAACAAGGGGACGGCAGGGGGAAACCCCGAGAGGAAAGAGACCATCTATTTGCAGTTTTGCCATGGGCCCTGGCCACTTCCCAGAGTCCGGTGCCTCAGTGAACATTCCACAGCCAGCTTGGGAACCGGAAATGTGTAGCACTGATCGAATTTGGATCTGTTCTCCTCTGCTTCTCTGAAGGACAGAGGGTGGGGAGCAAGAAACAAGGAGGAAGGTACCTGCAAATATTCCCAACATCCCAATTTCCTGAGTGGCTTGTGTGCAAAGAAAAAGGTGACATCCTTTCCAAAGAAACTCAGTAATTGTAGTCCACGTTCCTGAGGACAAAGTTCGAGAAGGTACTTAACATAGTGCTTGGCACAGGGTACGTGTTCTAGAAGTTTTTTTTTTTTTACTCTCCTTCTAATCTGAGAGTCTAAGACCTGTTGTGCTCTATTGTAGGAGTGTGACTCCATGGTGTGTGGCTTCCATGCTCTTTCTGTACCGGGGGCAATCCTGGAGTTAGAGCACTGTGGGTGGGGCGGGGGAGTGAGATCAGACTGGGTCAGGGGACAGCACAGCCCTGGAGACAGAAGGACAAGGGAGGCGAGGTGGCCAGTTACTACCCAGCACCCATCCATTTCTCCCTTCTTAAGGACCAAGCCTCTATTTTCAGCTGGGCACCAACCATGTTTCCTGACAGTTTGAAATGGCCACACGACTAAGTAGCTGTCGATAAGATGTAAGTAAAAATGTGTTTTCTTGAAGGGCATAGACTACGGGAAGAGACCTTGCTGCATTACTGCTGTACTTCTTTCTGCTTCCTTCCTTGGGGATGTGGTAGCTGGAGCTCCAGCAGCTGTTTTGGGCCATGAAGTGCCCATGGACATGAAAGCCAGGCATGCACTGAAAGTATCAGGAGTGGAAAGATCAGAGCACAGGTCCCTCAAGACCACCACAGCAGCCCTGACTTTCCCTCTGCAGAGTTATGTGACAAAGGCAGATTCCTGCCTCGCTGACTCAACTATGTTTTTTTAAGTTTATTTACTTATTTTGAAAGAGACAGAAACAGCATGAATGGGGAAGGGGCAGAGAGAGAGAATCCCAAGCTGGCTGTGCACTGACAGTGCAGAGCACAATGTGGGGTCTGAACCCACAAAGCAGTGAGATCATGATTTGAGCCAAAACGGAGAGTCAGACACCTAACCGACTGCGCCACCTGGGCCCCTGTTTGCTGAAACGACTATTGTCTGTGGTTTCCTGTAATTTGTAACAAACCTAATTTTAACTCACTTAGAAATCCACTCTCAGTTGCCCTCCAAGTGACCCAAGTGGCTGTGAATGACTGACCCTTACATCAAGAGTGGTGACCGTTTTCATATCATTAAATGAGGAAGATGACTTTGTTTTAGGATTTCCGTGATTAAAACACTCTTTTCTTTTCTACATAAGCTCTTTCTGGTTTGCTCTCAGATTTCCAAGAAAGGGAACAACATCCTGTTTTCCAGGCACCGGTGGTGGGATCGCAGACCAGCACGCACTCAAGACCGTGCGCACTCCGTCCAGGTCACCGCGTCCCACCCTACCATTCACTCCAGCGGCGCCCTTCCCGTCTTCCGGTCACATCTCGCCACGCTTCCGCCCTAACAAGGAGTCTTCCGGTCACATCTCACCACACTTCCGCTCTAACAAGGAGTCTTCCGGTCCCATCTCCCAACAAGGATGTCTTGTGCTTTCGTCTCGTAAGTCGCTTTACAGCAATGTCACTGAAAGAACTCTTTCACAGTTGCTTGGTTTGTCATCACAGACCCCTTTTCCTAGAACCTAAGCAGGATTGCAAGGCCCCGAGAGGAAGTTCATATTTTATGATTCTTTGCGTTGCTCCCACCTAACATGGCATCTCAGTCAGCCGGGCTCTGCTGTAACAACAACACCACACACTGGGCTGCTTACAAACAACGAACACGCATTCCCCACAGTCCGGGAGGCGGGACCTCTAGGATGGAAACACCAGCAGGCGTGAGGTTTTGTGAGATTTGCTACATGGTCCATGAACGGCCATAGTCTCGCTGTGTCCTCACGTGGCAGACATGAGGGGAGCTCTCCGGGGCCTCTTTTTAAAAAATTGTTTTAAATGTTTTATTTATTTTTGAGAGAGCGCAAGCAGAGGAAGGGTCAGTGAAAGAGGGACAGAGGATCCAATGCAGGCTCTGTGCTGCCAGCGGAGAGCTCAAACTCAGGAACCTGGAGATGACGACCTGAGCTGAAGTCGGATGCTTAGCCAACTGAAACACCCAGGGCCCCCAGAGCCACTTTTATTAGGGTCCCACCCTCATGACCTAGTCTCCTCCTGCAGGACCCACCTCCTAACGCCATCACATTGGGAGTTCGACTTCTACATATGAATTTGATGGGAGAAGACACAGACATTCAGACCTAACACATGGTGCTTGGCCCCTGCAAGGTATTATTACAATTTTTGAGTGGATGAAAGCCCCTGTGACCTCTCCCTTTTGTTATTTTCTGTTCTAGCCCTAAACAGTCACCCTGGAGTCAAACCCGGATCTTGCCCTTTTTTTTAAATTTTTTAATTTATTTTTGTGAGACACAGAGAAAGAGAGACAGAGTATGAGCAGGGGAGGGGCAGAGAGAGAAGGAGACACAGAATCTGAAACAGGCTCCAGGCTCTGAGCTGTCAGTACAGAGCCCGACGGGGGGCCTGAACCCATGAACTGTGAGATCATGACCTGAGCTGAAGTTGGCCGCTTAACCAACTGAGCCACCCAGGTGCCCCCAGATCTTGTCCTTAAAGACAAGCTCTTTCCCCAGAGACTCATATTTTCCTCTAAAGTTTAAAAGAATTTGTCTTGGGATTAGGGTGTGACTCAGTGTTGCACCTGGCCCTGGGCATCCTGGAGGGTTGGCGGAGAGGAGACAGTCAAGTATGCTTGACGGATCACCCGAATTATTCCCACTCCCTTGGTCCCGACCAATAAGCTCAACGTAGCAAGTGGAAGAGGTCAATAATCAACTGTGGGAATACCCACCTCCAGTGTTCCTGATCCCCCGTCTCCCAGATTTCTCCTCCCTGTGTATCCACTGCCCGTCCCCTGGCAGAGGACAAGGCGGGGGCACGATAAAATACTAGCACCGTGACACCCAGCCGGGGACGGGCAGATGGAGGCCAATGCTTGGGCTACACCCCCTCTCGAGACAAGTTTCGGCAATGGTGTGGGGGGTTAGTCCCTTAGGACCACACATTGGGAGAGTGCAAGATGGGCACAGGATTCGGCTCCTGAATTTGGATGAGAAAATGGGGGGGGCGGGGGTTATTTATTAAAGTCCTGTCGCAAAGACCTCCCGTGCTAGGTGAAAGGGGGGGGGTGTTTCCCATGACCAAATTTACTTGCAGGTTTTTTCTCGGGAAGGGGGCAGTGGTGGGCCGCAGTGCCACAGAATTCTCGAGAGCCAGCTGGGGACTGCAGCCCGGGGTCCAGTGGGGGTGCCAGAGCAATAGGCCAAGGGAACTGGCCTAGAAAGACCCTGTTCCCCACCTTCTGGGAGGAGCTTCCCCGCACAACAACACATTGCATCTCATTAAGTCTCAGTGGAAGTGGGTCCGTCTGTCTTGCTTCCTCACTGTATAACTGGCACCGGGATCAATGCCTGGCAGGTGTCAGGAACCCCATGAATATCTGTGGAGCGCATTGGTGACGGCACACACCGTGACACCGTCCGTCTGTGACTTCACAGCACATCTTAGGGACCATCACTGGGATTTAGCACAAGGTGGGCCTGGGAAGCTCTGACACGTGAGGGAGCAAGTGCCTCTCTGGGTCCTGGGGATCCTGAGAGGCCGAGCGAGAACTCTGTAGCTGAGGAGCATTGGCCTTTCCGTCCTTTCTGCCATGAGTTAGCCCTCGTCCCGCACAGCCACTGAGACGTCCGGAAACCCTTTCCTCTCTTTCCCCTCAGGTTGGCGCTTTGCTCTAGCAAAGCGGTTTCGAAGTGGAGACTCCTGGCTTCAAGCCAGAGGTCTGTCTTCTTCTCCTCCTCCCTTTCCCCCTCCCTCCCTCCCCTCCCCCTCCTGTTTCTCCTTCTCCTCCTTCTTCAAGTTTCAGTGTTTACGAGTCACTGCAAGCCCCAACCCAACACACCAACTTGATTTTGTGCATTTAGAGGGGACTATCTCACAAAGAAGTGGGGAATTGGGCAGACGGCTTCTGGAAGACCTTCATTCTAAGCAGCTGTGTAAGTGAGACGTTTCATTTAGAAATCCGGACTTTCTGGGGCGCCTGAGGGGCTCAGTCGGTTGAGCGCCAGCCTTCAGCTCAGGTCATGATCTCACAGTTCGTGGGCTCGAGCCCCATGTTGGGCTCTGTGCTGACAGCTCAGCCTGGAGCCTGCTTCAGATTCTGTGTCTCCCTCTCTCTCTGCCCCTGCCCTGCTTGTGCTCTGTCTGTCTCTCTCTCTCAAAAATAAACAAACATAAAAAAAAGAAGTCTGGACTTCCTTCACTTGGCTGTCATCCACATCCACTGGGTAGAGCTGGCACTGATCATTGTGACCCAGGGCATTCTGGGTCCTGGGCTATTCTTCCACCCCTGGAGACATCTGGGTTGAACAATGCCGGGCGCTAGACCTGCCGCTGTCCCAGGACCAAGAGGGGACCGAGCTCCAGGGTGCCTTGGCCTGACAGAGGATCGTGGGTGACAGGGCTGTGGTTAGGCTTCTAGTCCATAAGGAGCACAGAACAAATCTGCAAGGCCAGGGGGAGGTAACCTCCGCACTGAGGGTGCACGGACGTCCAAAGTTGCCCACCCCCCCCCAAGTCCAAGTTTGACAGTGTTTTGTGCGCACGTGAGTGGGGGGGGGGCTGCCTTGGTCACGTGATCTCAGCTTGGCACCCCAGCGATGAGAATAAGGGAGGAAGCAGTTCCTGCTCAATTTAACTCACAAGGTTGTGTAGACATCAAACAGAGGAATCAGTTTGAAAAACACCATTGAAACTCCAAAGTCCAAAATGCAATGCATGATTTCCATTTTCTGCCTTTCTCTGTTTTCCCCCTTCTTTCATTCTTAACACACACCCTCTTTTCTTTTTTTCCCAATCGCCTCCTTGTCTGTCTTTGCTCTGCTTACCTGGCTTCTGCACACTTTTTTTTTTTTAACTTTTTAATGTTTTATTTATTTGTGAGAGAGAGAGAGACAGACAGACACAGCCTGAGCAGAGGAGAGTCACAGAGACAGGGAGACTCAGAATCCAAAGACAGGCTCCAGGCTCTGAGCTGGCTGTCAGCACAGAGCCTGACGCGAGGCTTGAACCCACGAGCTGTGAGATCATCGCTTGAGCTGAAGTCGGACACTTAACCAACTGAGCCACCCAGGTGCCCCTGCACACTTTTTTAAAATGCTGGGAAAACCCTACTAACCCATGAGTTCCCGCCGGTTTTATGTTCCGCAAAATTGAGTAAAGAACTTTGTACAAACCACGGGGCTGTCGTGGCACAGAGCAGGACTCGGCCGTGACCTCGACCGGAGGCACGTGCCTGTGACCTGAAGATCAGCACGGGCTGTTGGCCGGGCCTCCGGGACCTCCGCAGGGCAGTGGTGCTCTCCGGGTTCACAGCTCTGATGTGATTATGAGGAAGCTCTGATGTGTTTTAGGTAAAGTCCACTTTACCCACTCACCCCCCACTTCCCTTTTCAAACACTATACAGGCTCCATGAGAACTTGGGTACAAAGAGCAAAGAAGTTGCACTATTGATTCCAAAATCGGGACCCAACGGCATTGGGTACAAGAATGACGATGGCTTGCGTTTCCCTCAGGACCCAGGACTCCAGTTTTTTTATTTTTTTAATTTTTAATTCAAAAATTTTTTTAATTTGAGAGAGAGAGAGAGAGAGAGAGACAGAGAGAGAGAGAGAATCCCAAGCAGGCTCCATGCTCAGCAAGGAGCCCAACACAGGGTTAGATCTCATGACCTTGCAATCATGACTTGAGCTGGAACCAACCAAGAGTCAGATGCTCAACTGACTGAGCCTCCCGAACACCCCCAGAAAACTTCATTTTGGTTTCAGCTATAGTGTGAGTGACGTCAGGACTTTACCCGGCCGAGCATCGAAGCCCTGGGATTGACTCACACCCCCAGGGAGGAGCTCGGTTCTCACACGGCTTTCTCTCCAGCGTTCACGGGCTTCAGAACAAGAAGGGACAGTGACCGTGACCAACACTTAGCAAACCATTACTACGCCAGGCTGTTTCAGCAAGGGTATGTTTGTTATGTCATTTAACCCTCAAAAAAAAAAAAAAGAAAGAAAAAGAAAAAAAGTCAGCACTATTATTCTGGTCATAGGAGAGCAAGACAGAAACCATAAAACGTTGAGAGAAGATTAATCACGTGCTGAAGGTCACCAGGGAGGGGTGGCAGGGCCAGAATCGTAACGAGCTTTCTGCTTCATTTTACATTTTTTATAATTAATTTATACATTTTTAAAAATGTTTGTTTATTTATTTTTGAGAGAGAGGGAGAGAGTATGAGGGAGGGAGGAGGGCCAGAGAGAGAGGGAGACACAGAATCTGAAGCCTGCTCCAGGCTCCGAGCTGTCAGCACAGAGGCTGACTTGGGGCTTTGAACCCATGAACTGTGAGATCATGACCTGAACTGAAATCAAGAGTTTTGCTTTCATTTCCCTTGCTTTGGGGATGTGTTGAGTAGCATTCATAGGTCTAACAGGAGAAACCTAATGGAGGACCAGGGGGAGGGGAAGGGGAAAGAGAGTTGGGGAGAGAGAGGGACACAAAACCTGAGAGACTACTGAATACTGAAAACAAACCGAGGGTTGAAGGGGGAGGAGGAGGGTGGGAAAGAGGTGGAGGTGATAGAGGAGGGCACTTGTGGGGAAGAGCACTGGGTGTTGTATGGAAACCAATTTGACAATAAACTATTAAAAAATAAAATAAAAATAAAATAAAAAATAAATAAAGAGTAAGATGTTTAACCAACTGAGCCACCCAGGTGCCCCTGTAGTCAATTTGTCAATTTATTTTGGTTTTAAGTACAAGAGGAAGAAGTAATGCTGTTCACAGTACAGAAATATTATCATTTCAATAGCGTAAATGACTGCTAAAGTCCGTTAGCCTTTTTCCTCTGGAGTTTTGCTGAAAGCCACCTTGGGTCTTCACGCCAATGGTTCGAATCCAGTATCACGGGACAGGAGAAGGTTTGAGCCACTCCAGAGCTACGCACGGAGGAGCTTACCTGGTCTACACTGCAGCCCCTGTGTGTGAATTTGATAATGAAGGTTCCTCAGTAATGGAAAGTCATTTTTATACATCATGAGTTTTGATGAAGTTCACAGTGATGATATGATCAGAGCTCTATTATTCATATATAAATTCAATTTATAGAAATTCTTAAAAATATCTATAAAAGTTGTAAAAAGAAATTGCGATACTAAGGGGGAAAAATCCCTTATAATTGCTGCACACCACAGGAATGTGGCGAAATACTGGAGAGTTTGCGTTACATTTCCTTCCAGCCTTCTTTTCTTAGCACGTAATTGGCATCACGCATTGTTTCCCAATGCATCTATTCCCACCAGGTGGATAGAACAAGGTACATTTCCCAGGAGGGCCGCCCCCAAGGACCCTCCTCTCCTGGCCTTCGCCCTGCGGCTGTGACAACAGGGCGTCTGGGTCACCTTACCCTGATGTGTCCACAGACAGCTCTGGTTTATATCCCTGGGGAGACCCCGTACTTTTAAACCCTAAACCCCGGAAAAGTGGTCGTGAAGTGTTCTGAGTTCCACTAGGTTTGGGCTGTTGGCCAGCATGTACCCAAGGGGTGAGAGCTAGTGGTGAGGTTAGTGTCAGGATGGGGGCTGGCAGGCGTGGTGCGGGGTCAGGCGTATGGGGGTGTCACTCAGCAGGGCTCCCTTTGATCAAATGGTGCAGGTCGGAGGGCAGCACAGGCTGGGACTTGGACCTTTTAGGACCCCAGCAAAGAAAAGTGCTGGTTTGGAAGCTGGCTCTTCGTCAAGGGTCTTGAATCTAGCAGCTGGTTTGTGATGTGAATGGGGAAATTGGTGCTCGGGAAGTCTGACCGGGAGGGACCAGACTCCTGGTCTCTGGGTCAGTTCTGAATCGAGGGGGATGATTTCCTCCCGAGAGCCTTCCAGCAAGACCAGGATGAATAGATCTGATTACACTTGTGAGCTAGCTCTCGTGCTCAGTCCTGTGATTTTCTAGGTCAATACTATTACTTCCCGAGTTGTGGATAAAAGCCAGCTTTTAAAAAAAGAATGGGACTGAATGCCAATGGCTTAATATACACTGTTCTACTGAATTATGATTAAGTCCATCTGACAGTCTCATCTCCAAATAAGAAAAGTCAGGAAGTGATTTCTCGTTCTACAGAGAATGAATGTGTGGCAAATTATTGATCAGATAGAATTCAAATCTCTTGGAGATTAACTTTGTCATAACATCTGAAATGGAAGGAAATGGTACAAGAATTAGAAATTAAGTCTATCCTGTTGCTTCTTCAGACGGGATGGAAGACAAAGCCGGGTTCCATGGCAGGAGAAGCAGGGCCTGGCGAGGGGAGAATGGGGAGCTATAAATACTCGGCTGACGGCGCAGCAGATGGCCGGGTTGGAAGTGGATGTCTGGGAGGGAATCGTGCTAAGTGGTGCTGGCATGTTCCCTCAAGTCTCTGACCTGCTTGCCTCTCAAAAGACTTTATTAAATGCCTGGAAAAGTAGATTGGGAAGTTGTTACAGTGAAGGAAAGTCAGAACAAGAAAGGGGGAAAAGGAAAAAGAAAAAAAGAGAATGGAAAGAAAGGAAAAGAAAGGGAGGGAGGAAGGAAGGAAGACAAGAAGGGAAGAAAGAAAGAGAAGGAGGAGGGAAGGAGGGAGGGAGGGAAGGAGGAAGGAAGGAAAAGAAAGAAAGAGAGAAAGAAGGAAGGAAGAAAGAAGGAAAATAAAGAGAAAGATGGAAAGAAGAAAGCAAGAAAGCAAGAAAGAAAGAAAGAAAGAGAAAGAAAGAAGAAAGGGAAGAAAGAAAGAAAGAAAGAAAGAAAGAAAGAAAGAAAGAAAGAAAGAAAGAAAGAAAGAAAGAAAGAAGGAAAGAAAGAGAGAAGGAAAGAAAGAGAGAAAGAAAGAAAGTAGGAGGGAAGGCAGGAAGGAGGGAAGGCAGGAAGGAACAAAGAAAAGGAAGAAAGAAGAAAAAGATTCCCTGAGGCATGTGCCTCTCTTTGCCCGTGTGACTGATTTGTATTAGTTACAAGTAAGCATTATTTATATGGAAACACATCAAAGCATCCCCTCCTATTTCCTGCCCCCCTGTTCTTGGCCACCACCCCCCATGGCAGCAGATAGCAAAGCCAGGACAGTGGCCAGGCCATAGGCGTGTGGTTTGACCCCACAGGCACTTCCTGTTGACGCTCATCCGGGGACCCTCCACCCAGGTACCCATTGTGCAGCGCTGTTGGTAAGAACACTACGATTCTGAGCTGTTTATTCAATAAAGTCATATATTTCCAAAATGAGACAACAGTTTTGCTCAGGTTGGGCCAAGACTTAGATTTCTGTTTGCCTTGAATCAATATTTTCTTTGACTGGGAAGTTGCCTGTTGACCTTACTGGTGTTTATCCTTGGTTCAGCGGACGGTCAGCCCTCCAAAGGAAGGACGCGTCCCTTCCTTGCGCCCAGCGTGGGGCTTCCAGCTCGAGCGAGGAGATGCCTGCTCATTACCCCATCGCACCGTCTCTGCATGTTCTCTGGATCGTAAACTCTCTGATGGCATAAGGCATGTTTGCTCTTTTAATGTGATGTTCGAGAGCCGCAGACACAGCATCTTGCAGACCCTCACGACCGTGGAAACAGACTCTGCAGACAGAACACGCCCCCTTCTCTCCCCAGTGGGAGGAAGTCTGCAGGATGAGAAACGGGCTACTGGGGGCTATCTGGACCTGCCGCATAAACCAGCGGGTCGGGGGCATGTCGGACTCAGGTCACTGCTCCGTCTGTCCGGAAGATGCAGCCGAGGGATTCTAGTACATCCATGACACCCATGCGGTGTGGAAATAAGCATCTCACGGCTCACAGTCCAAACCCCGGGGTGTGTAGGGCTGGGTGGCTCCGTCCGTTCAGCGTCTGACTCTTGATTTCGGCTCAGGTCATGATTTCACGGTTTGTGAGATCAAGCCCTGCTTCAGGCTCCGTGTTGACGACTCAGATTCTCTTTCTCTCTATCTTTCTGTCTCTCCCCCACTTGTGCTCACACACTCTCTCTCTTTCAAAATAAATAAATAAACGTTAAAATACAAAACAAGACCACAGTGCAATATCACCTCACACCTGTTAAAATGGCTATTATCAAAAAGATAGAAAATAACAAGTGTTGGTGAGGATATGGAGAAAGGGACCCTTTGGGCACGGCTGGCGGGAATGTAAGCTGGTGCAGCCCCCATGGAAAACAATATGGCGCTTCCTCAAAAAGTTCAAAATACAACCCAGCAATTTCACTTCTGGGTATCTATCTAAAGAAAACAAAAACACTAACTCAAAAATATATATGCACCCTAATAGCCAAGATAGAGGAAGAACAACATGTATCCATTGATGGATGAGTGGATGAAGAAGTGGTGCATACAATGGAATATTATTCACTTGTGGAGAAGAATGAAATCTTGCAACAACATGGATGGACCTTGAGGGCGTGATGCTAAGTGAATTAAGTCAGAGAGAGAAGATAAATCCATATGATCTCACTTATATGTGGAATCTAAAAAACGACACACACACCAAAACCACAAAAGGAAAACCACCAAGCTCATAAATACGTAGAACAGATTGATGGCGGCCAGAGGAGGGAGAGAGTGGGAGAAATGGGTGAAGGAAACGGAAAGGTATACACTCCCGGTTACAACATAAATGTCACGGGATGACGTGTACAACATGGCGGCCATTGTTACAAATACCGTATTGCGTATTTGAAAGTTGCTGAGAAAATCTCAAAACCACTGCAAGAAAGAAACTTCTCCCAGGGTGCGTGGTGACAGATAGTAACCAGACTTCTTGTGAGCCTCTCATAATATATACGAACATCGAATCGTTTGCTGTGTGTCTGAAGCTCATACAGTGTTGCATGTCCACGATGCCTCAAGGTTTCAGCGTATTTTTATATATTCAGAAAGCACCTCCAGCAATTTTGAAGACGGACGCAAACACACAGGTTACCATCCCTCAGAGGCGGTTTTCCCTTCTCACATTGTTCGTCCGGCGTTAAGCGGACCCCAAGGTGCTCGATACAAGGTCTTGTTTCTTAGTGCAGATAAATGTGGACTTTTTAACATGTTGTTATAACCTTAGAGATTTCCCGCTTCCACAGCGAGAGTTGTTTTCTCCCCCCCGTGTAGCCAGGCGCTGGATCAATAGAGTTACAGCGTCATGTGTCTCCCTGCTTTATTTTAGTAGGTTATCTGATACTATTTGCTTTTTTAGTCTCAGTCAACAGAGGTGTCTCCCGGGAGCCCGAGGGGCTCTCTTTTTAGGAAACCCATTTCTCCCCAGTCCCGAATAAAGAGCCAGCCGGAACAAAGGATCCGGACTGGAGCTAGCGATTTTTCCAGAGGTCCTCCAAGGAATAGCTCAGCCTAATTTGTATCATAACGATTTCCTTTGCGGCTGTGAGCTGTGGCCTCAGAGCCCTTCACCCGGGCCTGCCAACTGTGCGGGATTTTAGGACTGGGTTCTGTAACAGGGCGAAGGGGTCAGCGTGGGCACCTGCTCCTCGGAGGCACTGCAGCACCTCGCCGAGAGCCTGGGGACAGATTCTAAAGCCCCGGAGCAGAAATGCGCACTGCGCCATGGGCCACACACCGTGGTTTTCTCCAGCTTATTGCCTTGGGGGAACGCCCTCTTTTCCCTCCTCGGTTCTGAAACCTTGCACTCCTTCCTTCTTTCCCTCCCTTCCTACTTCCTCAAGTGCTTATTTCCAGATAAATTTTGGAGCTGCCCCATACGACTGAGAAAAGGAGATTCACATAGAATAATTACCCAGAGGTCCCGTCTCCTCAGGATTCCAAACTTAATCCAGTTTCAGACTCAGGATTCGAGGGGCATTTCTTCTTCCAAACTGGACGTTCACATCACCCATAGCGGTGGTCACCAAGAAAATCGGTGAAATTACTTCTCATCAATAATTTAAAAAAAATGTTTCCAAAGGACACCAACCGGTATTTCTGTACGCCTTACCATGGTCATTGTCTGGGCTGTCTTCTGTACGTGGGTAGACTGAGGCACAAGGAAATGGATTCTCCGAACACCATAAATTGAGTATCTAGAACGCACCGTTGTTGGACGAGGTCCAGTATGGCCGTGACTGTGTAGAAAGTGGGGGCCGCCCAGCATTCAAATCCCAGCCCCGACAGTCAGTAGCAGCTTTTACCTTGCACCCCTCATTTACTAAAAAGGAAGAGGCTGGGTTAGGAGGACAGAGCTTTGAGGTGCTACCATTTCCTGGTTTCCAGTTGCATTTCCCATAGGACAAAGGGCATGCATTTAAACATACTTAACAATTTTTTAAAGTTTTTAAAATGTTTTATTTATTTTTGAGAGAGAGAGAGAGAAAGCGTGAGCAGGGAGGGTCAGAGAGAGAGGGAGACACAGACTCTGAAGCAAGCTCCACTCTGAGCTGTCAGCACAGAGCCTGAGGCGGGTCTCGAACCCACAAACCGTGAGATCATGACCTGAGCCTAAGTCGATACTTAACCGACTGAGCCACTCAGGTGTCCCTAAACATACTTAACCATTTGATGGGGCGCCTGGGTGGCCTCAGTCAGTTAAGGGTCTGACTTCAGCTCGGGTCACGATCTCACGGTTTGTGGGTTCAGGCCCCGTGTCAGGCTCGTTGCTGTCAGCACAGAGCCCTCTTTGTGTCCTCTGTCCACCTCCCTGCCCTTTCCCCGCTCACACGCACACACTTTGTCTCGCACCCTTTCTGTCAAATAAATAAACACTAAAAATAAACATTCGTACAATTGCAACTTATCTATGTGATGGAATACAAGACTTTTTTTGGTAATGTTATAGTTTGCAAAGGGGGAAAACCTTAATCAGGAGAACTACACTGAGAACGAGTCCCCCGTGAAACTCCCGGGGGGCTCTACCTGCCAGATCGTCCTCTTTGGCGGCTCTCTCCCGTTTGGGAAAGCTCGCCCTCCTCTCCTCATCCCTCGGTGTGAGATGATGGGTGAAGAGGGTCGTTTCCTGCAGTGGCGTTTTCAGCGCTCGCCCTTCTGGTCTTTCCCGCTGCTGTTTCTTGAACGTTAAGCGTAAAGTGTCGAACTTGCACCAGCTGCCTCTTCCCCTCAGTGTTTATGAGAAAGACATTCTACTCATTGGTTCTGCTTCACAAACCGGATTATTCTATCCACTCAAAGATGAGGACTCAGCATCCAGGCCCTCGAATAATACGTCTACAGAGATTCATTTCATTTTAAATAAAGTCTTACCGCTCTGTAGTTGCATTCACCTCCTGGTAAACGTCAAACAGCAAACTGAAATGTGGATTCCTTTACCACCTTTTTTCTGGGTTCGTGTTTCTTCTTTTTGCCTTTTTTTTTTTTTTACATTTATTTATTTTTGAGAGACAGAGAAAGACAGAGCATGAACAGAGGAGGGGCAGAGAAAGAAAAGACACAAAATCTGAAGCAGGCTCCAGGCTAGCTGTCAGCACAGAGCCTGCTGTGGGGCCTGAACTCACAAACAGTGAGATCATGACCTGAGCTGAAGTCAGACACTCAGCCGACTGAGCCCCCCAGGCGCCCCTGGGTTTGTGTTTCTTAACTGGGGGTTTATGCATTGATATGTCCTCAACAGCATAAAATGGCTCTGAACCCTCAGAATAAAGTTTAAAAGACGTCATGTGTATGTCTCTACCTGTAACTTTGTTTTTGACTTAGGAAAAAATTTCAGGGCGTTCATGCTCTTTGTAAAGGAGACCATGACTCCTGCCTGGACAGGATCACTGCTGAGGCAGTAACTTACTGCACTTGACTTTTGACAGTAGAGTTCTTTTTTCCCACTTCCTTGGCTGACAGTTGCTGGATTATATGAACTGCACAAAGGTCTTCATTTGAGCTGCTGAGTGCAGAGGCTTAAAAAACTGCCCAGTTTTCCAAACCGTCCACTTTGAAGATCAGCAGTGCTGCCAGTCTGGGGGGATGGGGACTTCTGTGTACTTGGTACTAAGGATCTCCTGGTGACCCGTATGGCACTAAGTTAACACACAGCGTTTAACTGCTCCTAAGCAAATCCTTTTGTAAAATGAATGTATTCAGGACTGAATATCCTGGGGACTGAAATCCTTTTAAAACTGCACGTCTTTGGGGAAGATGGATCTGTTTCTTCTTTCTGTCGTTACCAAGCAAGCAAATGTAAATGCTACAAACCCTCTCTCTGGCTCTGCAATTGAAAGACCAAATCAGACCATTTTAGAACAATATGGACACCCTTCTTTTTCTCCCTTCCTCTTCACCAGTTTTGAAATTCGACCGAGGTTAAGTGCATAAAATGTCTCCACAATACTGCAGAAGCTGAGGAAATACACAAAAAGATTTAATGAATGGAGGAGCCTGGGTGGCTCCATTGGTTAAGCGTTCGACTTTGGCTCAGGTCATGATCTCATGGTTTGTGGGTTCAAGCCCCGCATCAGGCTCAGTGCTGTCAGCTCAGAGCCTGAAGCTTCTTCAGATTCTCTCTTTCTCTCCCTTCCTCTCAAAAATAAATAAACTTAAAAAAATTAAGGAACTAATCTGACCTGCATGAAGCAATGCAATTTATAATCTATGCCAAGAAGCTTTCTTTTTCTTTTTCCACTATCTACAAAATCAACCGTGTTCTTCAAGCCTAATTAGGTAGTCATTTTGGACTGTATTCTTACAAATAGATTCCAAGTGCATACTGGGGCCCACATAAAACAATCAAGGTCATCCTGTAGAAACTATATTGTGGAAGCTTCAAGTGCACTTAACTCCTGTATTTTCCGGTCACCTCCGGAGCGGCCTTCACTGGCAGAAAGACTGAGGAAATGACGTGGGTGCCTGATCCCGTGGCCTGTTCGCTCACACTGGCGGCTGGGATTCTCACCGATGAAATAGCAAGGAACCAACATGTGGGACCACACAGCCCAGCTGTAATGCACACCCTGATTTAATCTACAGGAAGTCGGAAGAGGGCTCAGTTGGAGGCACTGACGCCGTTGAAGACAGAATTCTAAAAATCGACTTCGAGGAGGCCTGGGGGGTGGAGAAAGACTGGAAGTTAGAGCAACAACATAGGAAAGGCTCTCCCGGGAAGAGTGGGAGCCCACAGGAAGGAAGGGACGTTGGGCAGGGGGATAGATCTGGGACCGATGGAGACAAGGGTGAAGTCCCGTCCTCACTGATATGACAGCTGTCAGAGGCGGGGTGGGTAATGAGGACCGGCCCTGGAAAGAGTGAGGAGTCCCCTCCAGGGCCAAGCAGGGTCTGGGGCACCAGGGGCTTGGACAGGAAGGCAGGACAGGGGCTTGGACAGGGCGCACGGAAGGCTTGGACAGTACAGTGGTGGAGAGAATGAGAAAGGATTCGGTGCTGAGGAAGGGGAGAGGGAAAGAGGGAGAGAGCAGAAGGGAGCAGCCTTTCTCCATTGGAAATGCCACCTGGGTGGTCCTTGCCTCCCATGAGATGCTCCCGTGGCTGCGGCAGCTTGCCACATTGTCAGCACAGCCCCTCAGAGATGCTCCGATCCTCCGAAACTGATTTCTTTCCTGGGACCACGGGCTGCTGGGCAAGGAGGAGCATCTTCTCTCGCCCCTCGTCAGGGCCTGGCCAAGAAATATAAATTAAACAGAACTGAACTTCCTTTAATATAGTTTATGAGGATGACCTTCAATTTTTTTTCCATGGGGATTCCTTAACTTGGATCCCACTCTACACTGATCATCTGTTTAAAAGGTACCCTGGGGGCACTTGGGTGGCTCAGGTGGTTAAGCAACTGACTCTTGATTCAGCTCAGGTCCTGATCCCATGGTTCATGAGATTGAGCCCCGCATCGGGCTCTGGGCTGGTGCATGGAGCCTGCTTGGGATGCTCTCTCTCCCTTTCGCTCTGCCTCTCCCCTGCTCTCTCTCTCTCTCTCTCTCTCTCTCAAACAAATAATAAATAATAAACTCAAAAAAAAAAAGGAGTATGCCCAACCATCTCACACCCATTAGGATGGTGATTATACCAAATACGACAACAAAAACAAACCGAGAAAAAGCAAAGAGTTGGCGGAGAAATGGAGAAATCAGAGCCCTTATGTCCTGTAGGCAGGAGTGTAATATGAAACAGCCTCTGTGGGCAGTATGGTGGCTCCTAAAATAAGTCAATGTGGAATCACCACATGATCCTACAGCTCCAGTTCTGGGTCTACACCTGGAAGAATTTGAAGCAGAGTCTTAAAAAGAGATCTGCGCCCCCAGGTTCATGGCAGCGAAACACAGAAGCCACCCAAATGTCATCAACAGATGAGCGGACGAGCAAAATGTGATGTATTCATGCAACAGATTGTTGCTCAGTCTCAAGAAAGGAAGGCGGGTGGTCCGATGCGCGCTGCGCCAGGGCGGACCCCCAGGACACGGTGCAAAGCGAGAGGAGCCAGCCACAGAAATACAAACCCTCTAGGGCTCCACGTGCTTGAGAGATCTTAGGTAATCCAAGTCCTAGACGCAGAAAGTAGAATGGGGGTCGTCAGGGGCTGTGGGTGGAGACGTGGGGACTTATTATTTAATGGGGACAGAGCTTCAGTTTTGGGAGAAGAAAATGTTCCGGAGATGATAGGTATTGACGGCTGTAAAGTGATATGAACGTACTTCATGCCACAGAACTGAATGCGTAAGCAGGGTTACGATGGTCAGCTTTATGTTACGTGTATTTTACCAGAATAAAAAAAAAAGGAAACGAACAAACAGAAAAGGATGTGGTCCAACACAACTATGTGACCTGGGGTCCCACCCAGCGGAAGGGCCCGTCTCCCATCTCTCTGAGTCTGATCGATGGCCCCGCCACCTCAGCACATGCCCCATGAAGCACTTAATCATTTTCTCTTTGATACGGGCTTTTTAAAACATCTTTTAGCACAACAGTTCTACTGTCTCTGATAAGTGCTCTGTGTCGGTAAGAGTTACAGCCAATGAGGCGTGGCGAGCTCCGCTCAACAAGACAACATGTCATTAGCTTTCTGCCTTCTTGTCATCTTATCTCGCTCAATTGCTGCATCACCAGCCAGACGCTAACCTGTCACTTGGCATTAGCCAAACGTGTGAAGTGACCCTCCGTCGGTCCGTTGGTAGAGGTACTTCATAAACCGGCAGGGGCCACTCTCAGAGCTGCCTTTTATCCCGGTTGCGGGACCCTCCGTATAAATCAGCTTGCCCCTTACCTTGCGATGGGGCCATCTGCTTTCTCTCCCTCTGTGTCCAGGAGGGTCTAAGGCTTTGTCTCAGAAAGAGGAGTAGAGACCTGGGTTTAGTCAAAAAGTGTCAGGTCCCTCTTGCCGTTCTCCGTCTGGACGGCTTTGGGCAGCGGTTTAATCTCTCTGTGCCTAATTCTTAGCCCAGACAGCATACTTCGGAGGGTGCTTTGAAAGGTAAATGAGTTCATCGCCATCTTGGTTGCAAAGCCACACTGGCCTGGGGAAAATAAAGTGAGAGAGTTCTTCATGTCCTCCTTCCTCCCCACAGTCTACACAATGGCCACCGGCCTCCTGCTTGGTTCCCGAACCATCCGGGGAATCCTGGGGTTTATCTACTTATTCAGCCTCTCCCGATGCCCTAGACCCTGTTCCCGATGGCCAGTGAGGTGGAGACGGTCTCTGCCTTGGGCCGCTCACCCTCCAGGAAGTGCGTGCTCTATGCCAGGGCACAGGGGATGTGGCTTCGTGCGAACGCTACACAGAACAGAAACCCAGCTGTTTTCCACTTGCATCTGCCCACCCCCCCACCCCCCGCCCGGAGCAGTGCCGGGTCAAGGTCCAAGGTCTAAATCTGAGTCACCAGTGGCCTTTACAGTGAGCCTAGTGCAATGAGAAGGTGGAGGACGGTGACGACATGTAGACACCATTTTGAGGTTGTGTGTTTGGTGTGACGGAAAGCGCCGAAGGTTTGGTACCGAAACATTTAACCTTTGTTAGTGTTATGCCCCGGGCCGTTATTAAATGGATCTCTCACAGGATCTTGTGAAGACACAGACTGACGTATCCGACAATTATAGACTATAAATTACTATTGGAAATATTTTTATTGATTTTAGTAATTTCCTTGAGCTGCGGACCACAAAACAAATTACTTCGGATAGAAAGGGATGTTTTTAAATTAAATATGCTCTATTAAAATAATGAAGATAACCGTCATTTCAAGAACTCTCTCCCTCCGCCATCTTTTTATGCCCATATTTGCTTCCCTTCCAAGCTTGTTCTGAATCCGATTCTACAAACAGGCTTCAGAAGCAAGATCCCAGGGAAGGCTCCCATCCTATTGGGATTACTGACACAATTTTGAAGCAGTAAATCTGGAACATACATCTTTAAGAGAAGGTCGGTTTTCATCTGAGCACATAGATTTCTCTCATTTTTGGAGGCCACGATGTCAGGGCATTTGCCATTTGTCACACTTCTGTTCCAGGTGGTCATGTGGTGAGTTTGATCAGCTGACAAGAAATATAACAGGCTACGTGTTTACACTTGCAAGTCTGGAGAGACCACAGGACTGCCACCTTCAAAGGTTCCTTCGCCCAAAGCAGAGACCACGGGGAGCGGGTGTGAGTGGGCAGCAGGTGCTGTGAAAACTGTCAACAGCAGGGGTGTCCTCCTCCTTGTCACTAGACCCACCGGTTCGGGTGCCTGGAGAGAAACCAGGTCTCCGTTTTCCCCAGTTCTGCTCACAGTGTCTGAACATTGCTTCTTTCCAATGCCCTGGGAGTTTCCTTTTCCCACCGAGGAAAAAAGGGAGAGGTGTGAGATTCTGGTCCCCATGACTTAGTGTGCCCTGTTCCAAAGTAACAAATCCCCCGCTCGCTGCTCACAACCTCGCGTGGAAACGGTACCGCTGTGACTTGGTCTCGATTTCCTTACTCTGTTGCTCCTTTGTCCCCAGGACACTCGCCCAGAAGAGAGCTGGGCAGGCCAAAAGCTAAACGGAGGGCTACTGGGTCAGGATGTACCCCGGAATCCCGTCCGCCTTAGACCGTGAGCTCCCTGAGGCTAGGGGACCACGGCTGCCCTGTCCCCCTCTCGTGCACACTGCTCAGTGCAGGACGTGCGCCAGGTAACCCCTGGCAGGCATTTCCTGAGGGAACGGATGGCTGGTGAATGAACGCCTGCCTCCCACCCCTCACCTTGACCTTAAGCACCGTTCCTCCCAGAGGTGTAGACTTGGAGCCACCTCTGTGCCCACAGGGTCCTCCATTAGGGACACTCTTCAGAACACTGAGTAAGGAGTGACCCCCGTTCCCCCAGGCCCCATAGCATCCCCCACCTGTCAGCCATTTGGATTCCTTATCAACTTCACGTGTTCACTCCGTCAGCCATTCTTTCCTTCAACGTAATGAGCTAAGCACGCGCCATGGGCCAGGCACCATGTTTTTTTAGCACATAATGTATTTACACAACTCAAAGTTCAACAGTAGATAAAAAGATACAAACTGAGAAGGCTCCCCCTACTGGTAGCCATATATTTTTACATAAAAAAAACAAACACAGGGACGCCTGGGTGGCTCAGTCAGCTGAGCCTCCAGCTTCTGCTCAACATGATCTCACGGTTTGTGGGTTCGGGCCCCGCGTCGGGCTCTGTGCTGACACTAGGGTGGAGAGTTGTGCGAGTGGGGGCTGGGGGGGTGAGCCTTGATCCAAAAGGCACTCGGGGAACAAAATCTCTCCGGAGATGACATTTGACCGTGATCAAATGTCAGATGATCGTGAACATTCCAGAACATCTGAGGGTAGAGCACGGCAAAGATGTTTAGGCTCCTTCTGCAGAACCATCGCGGCCCGACTCACCCAGACGGCCCCCGGAAACAGGCGATCAACAAGGCACACGGCTTAGTTCTGAGATTCGGGTGATGCGCGTTCATCAGGGCCCTTGAAAGTACGTGTTCTACACATTCCCAGCCCAGAGAACATGTCAGGTGGGTGAGGTGGAGAAAAGGCAAGTGCCCTCTCTTGTTGACGGCGATCTTTCTGCGGTTCGCCCATAAGCTATCTTTTCCATCGTGTGTTTTAAAGTCCCCAGAATTAAAAATGTGTATATTTTTATGGTGCTTTTCCAAAACCACAGAACCTACAGTTTCCCAGTTTAAGCATTCTTAATTGTAGCATTAGGTTATATTCAGACTATAGTAGAGTTTTCGATGTCTAAACTAACGAAATAAGCCAAAGCTGTGACGAAGATGGAAAGTAGGTAAAAGTAACCAGAATGCAGGGGGAGTTGTGTGGGCCCCGGTGACCCCACAGCTGAAGGGAAATCCACAGAAGGACGGTCACTCGTCAACGAGGGTGAAACGGGGGTCTCCGGAAAGGTCCTTGCTCCGGAAGCTTGGGATGAAGCCACAGACTCAGACCATTCTCACCTGTTAAGGTCCTACAGCGCCTGCAGGTGGTCAGGTCCCACGGGGCACTTTCATGCTTGGGGACGACTGGCACCTTTTACTCGGTGGTGGAAGATAATTAATGCCATTCAGCAAATGATTGGGTGAAATGAAATCGACGGCAGGCAGGTGGGGGTCTGTCCACATCTACCCTGTCGCCGTGAGCCTCCTCGGATGCCGCCGGGCAGTCACAGGTCATGACCGATCCAGATTCCGTGGGATCAGGAGGTCCTGACCCCGGGACTGAAGGGAACGCCCTCGTGTGCTCTCCAGCCTCCCACATCCCCGGGGCAACTAGAGAGGAGATAAGAATCGGCTACTTTATAATTTTATAACAAATGTGTCAATTAAAAATCTATTAGAGAGCCATCATGTTACCTTAGTAACTGACAAAGGGCTGTGTTCTGAGTCCCCCTTCACGGGGAAGGGATTCACATATAGATGATGTAATAAAAACACCGGGGCGCCTGGGTGGCTCAGTCGGTTAAGCGGCCGACTTTGGCTCAGGTCATGATCTCACGGTTTGTGGGTTCGAGCCCCGCATCGGACTCTGTGCTGACAGCTCAGAGCCTGGAGCCTGCTTCGGATTCTGTGTCTCCCTCTCTCTCTGACCCTCCCCTGCTCATGCTCTCTCTCTCTCTCTCTCTCAAAAATAAATAAAAAACATTTTTTTAAAAAAGCAGCTCTGCTACAGAGAAATGAGATGGGAAATCTGCCGATGTGATCGCAGAACAAATCTATCCAGGAGCGTCACCCTCCGCCATGAGAGAGAGAACCCGTAATCCTTTTTTCCTAGATTTTAAATCTGGCTCAGGTCGCCTTACAACACGAATCCACGAGATGGTGCTGTCCGCCCGTTCATCCGCAAGGTGCCGCCCACCCGTGTTGAACCCGATTTCGAGACTCCAAAGCTAGAGGGCAAGAGTTCCTTAGGAATAACCTATCAATTAAGAAACATAAATTAATTAAAGGTCCCTCTGAGCACAAAATGCCGAGCAAGATGCCCGTCGTCCGCCCGCAAGGCCTGGCTCGCCCCAAGGAAGCGAGGCGGGGCGGGGTTTGTCCCAGAGCCGGGCGGGGGCGTCCCGGGGGCGGAGGAAAGAATGTGAGTCCCAGGGACACCCCCGCCCCCGGAAGTTTCCGCGAGTCGTGCGCCGCCTGGGCGGTGCGTGTCCCCACTTCATTCCCCGGTGACTGTCCCCCGCCCCAGGGCGGGCCCGGCGCCCCTGTGGGTCTGCGCAACGCCCTCATCCGGGAGTCACAGCGCCCCCTTGGGAAACACTGGGCGTCCCTTTGTGTGGCCGGTGCCGTGGTTCCCGGCCCCTGCCGGGCTGAGCCCTGGGGGCCCGGCGGCTGGGACTTCCCGGGGGCGCCCTGGCCCGACCGCCGGCCCCCTGCCCGCTCTCCCTCCCTTGCGCTCTCTCTTATCACGAGCTGGACCTTTACCTGTTTTGTGACCTCTGGCCAGAGCCGGCCGCTGTATTTCTTTCACAATTCTCCTTGTTTTCCTTTTCAAGAGATCGTCTACAATATTCGGGGGGTGGGGAGGCCCGGGGGCTGCCGGAGTCAGGTTCCCAAGGAGTCACGCTTGCCCGTGGGGGGCCGCCATCTCCAGACCCCGCGCGCCTTGGCCACCTCCCCACCTGGAGGCGGGGGGCCGGGGTCACCGAGGCCGGGCGCTGCCCCCCGCTGGCCCGTCGGGCTGATGAGATGCAGGGTGACAGCGCGCCCCCGGACCACCCCGCCGCAAGTCCAGCCGCATTAGGATCAACACCGCGGGCGACGCCTCTGGGCCCCTCGAGAGGGCCCCCGACGGTCAGGAGAGGAACTCAGGCCCCGCCCCCAGGCCTGTGTGGCCTCCCCCTCCCCTGCCTGGGCACGCTGGGGGCCCCCTGCTTTCACCTGGGGAGGCCTTTAGGACATTAGCTCCACCGTTTGGCAGACACGGCCTAAGTCTCCTCAAGGCCCTGAGTCGGTTGCTTCCAAAGTAACTGATGTTACTTTTGAAGTTGAAGAAGGCGGAAGGGGGTAGGGAAGCAGGAATGTACCACGTGGGCGGGTTTCCTGGCCTAAGCAGAGGCATGAAAGAGTCACTGGAGGTGTTCATGCCAAAGAGAGGACAGAGAGAGACAGAGATGGGAGAGACACAGAGATGGAGAGAGAGACACAGACACAGAGATAGGAGAGAGAAAGCTGGAGAGAGAAACAGAAACAGAGATGGAGAGACAGAGTGACAACAATAAGAGAGAAAGACAGAGGTGGAGAGACAGAGACAGAGAGAGGAGAGACACAGAGACGCCGAGACACATGACTGATAGAGGATGCAGAGTGGACGATGGACAGGTAGACTTCAGGCTGCAGTTTCGTTTTCCTATCGGTAAAGGCAAAGCCAACGGCACAATGCATGAGCTTGCCGTACAGAGAAATCCTTCTAAAGGTGAGCTGTTTGTATATTTTGGGGGAAAAGGGTGAAGCTCCTCCTGGCGTCTGCAGCGTGGCTGCCAGGTGCCCCCGGGCCAGGGACGTGTCAGTGGGGCCGCCCTGACCCAGCGGGAAGTGGGGGGTCGGGTGGGGGGTAGGGTGCTACAGGGCCTGCCTCTGGGAACCGCGCTGCGCAGCAGAGCAAGAATTCTGAGGTCCACAGAGACCCACGTCCGCCTTCCGAGGCTCACTGGAGAGCAGGTCCAAGGTCACCCCGTGAGCACTGTTCCTCAACCCCAGAGCACTCTGCCGGCCCCTGGAGGAAAACGGGCTTCTGGGTTGGAGGGCCTGACTCAGGGAGCGTCCCCTTTCCGTGAGAAACTCAAGTATTCACCAGGAGGTCGCACTGGAAAACGCTCTGAGAAGTTCCTAGGGACCTCAGGCTCGGTCAGTGATTTATGCACCCCGAGGTTTGTGTGCTTGCCCTGGATAAGCCCCTCCAACAGTAGAATGATTGAAGACCACCTCCGCCTAGTGCTATTTGCTTTGAAAACAGGACCCCCCTCAACAGAGTTGTTGTTCCGTGGACTGGTTTCGATCCAATGGCCCGCTTGATTAGAACGCCACATGCTTCACAGAACTGTGCTGAGACGGATCAGGCCCCAGGGAGACCCTCAGCCACAGAGGCCGTTATGCAAATGTCCCCGGGGGAGAAACAGAAGATCGCTTCAAAGGGTTGGGTCTTGTGAATAACAACAAAGGAAAAAAGACCCTCGGGGTCTTAGGGGACAGGTCCAGGCCCTCCGCCCCTACATCCTCCTCCATGACTTCCTACCTCCACGAATCTGAAAACATTATTTGGAAACACTGGGGGCGAATTCTGATTTTTCTTTTTCCTTCTCCCCTGGCACGTTTTTAGAAACCAGAGGAAGAGAGAGACGTCCGCGGAGAGTCTGGCCAGATTTGGCCACTTAGAAGGTGGAACTGAGGATGGAAAGAGGATTTTTTTTTCTCCTAATAGATTGTCGTCACATTGCTTTTTGCTCCTGAATATTCCAAACACGAATGAGTTGGGAGGGGACATGTTTTCTTAGTTTATAACAGAAGCATTAACACAAAGAAAGTTGTCCTTACTCCTAACTGCACATGAAAGTCACATTTACTTCCCCAGGAAGCACAAAACTGCAGAAATACTTACTGACTTTAACGTTAGCTTATTTGTAAAATGCTATTGGTTTTGGCCTATCGACGTTGGCCAGGTTTCTGGTTTATCCACTGTGTTGTTGATTCATCCGAGGATGCTTCTTAAGTGCTGCACAATTTCCTCATTTTGTGAAAATAAAATGTCATTCTTACTTATGAACAGAGTTATGGTGAAAGCAAATAAAATATAGTCTTTTAATTCCTTCTTTGAAGTCATTGGGACAAACTTCATAACGCATAGAAAGGACTGCAATATATATTTTATGTTCCTCTCATTCTTTCCTTAATGTTTGCCCACGTGAATGGCATAAGACTGAAGGCATTTGCAGACGAGTGATCCAGAACAGGACACGGCAGGACTGTGGCATTTAAGGGGACAGATTTCTTGGGGAGTCTGGGTGGCTCAGTCAGTTCAGTGTCTGACTCTTGATTTCAGCTCAGGTCATGATCTCACAGTTCCTGAAATTGAGCCCCCCAACAGCACAGAGCCTACTTGAGGTTCTCTCTCTCTCTCTCTCTCTCTCTCTCTCTCTGTCCCTCCCCTGCTCTCTCTCAAAATAAATAAACATTTTTTTTAAAAAAAGGAAATGTATTTCTTGGTTCTATGATGACTCAAAACACGGAATTGGAGTCTTTATCCTGCGTTTTGCTGACATCTGCCCATCAGATCTTACTGAACAGACCCCGTCCTCCGTGCACATATGGCCTCTGTCTCTAAAACATGCCACTGTCCCTGTAACCAAACTTAACTGGATTTTGTGTATAAATAATATATAAAATATATTCGACTGTCCCTGATTGCTGCACAGCTGCGAACAGGCTCTCATTAGCAATCAGCGGAGCTAAGTGAATCTGTAACTGATATTTGGACTTTCACGGCCGCCATGGCACTAAAAAAATGTTTTTTAAAGTTTTAATTTATTTTTGAGAGCAAGAGAGACAGCGCACAAGCAGGGGCGGGGCAGAGAGAGAGGGAGGCACAGAATCGGAAGCAGGCTCCAGGCTCTGAGCTGTCAGCACAGAGCCCGACGCGGGGCTCGAACTCACAGACTGAAAGATTATGACCTGAGCCGAAGTCGGATGCTTCCCCGACTGAGCCCCCCAGGCGCCCCGCCACCACGGCACTGTTAAGCAGCAAACCTGACGGTCACAGTGAATAGCTTTTCCTCTTCCCCGATTCTTATTTATTTGACGAACAGCATTTGCTCTTAACTGAACACATCGTTAGGAAAACACCACAATCCCGTCTCACTGGATATGCTGCCTTGCGCGTCGCCTTTGGTCTGGGGAAGTGGATCGGTCCATTTCTTTGAAAGCTGTCGAAGAAACGGCCATTGTCAGAAATGAGACCGGCATTCAATTCAACACACATTGATTGGGACCAACCACTCCTTGCTGGACACTGCTGGGTTTAGAACATACAGAAATTAGTCTCTGCTCTGTTTTTAGATTTGTGAAAAACACAGACTGATTCTCCTGCCTTATTCTGTGCTGGGCACCATTCTATTCTGTTTATTTCCAGGTATAATCAATTATACTGGAAATCTGGCCAACAGTGATACACAGAACCCAATGGCATTTTACAAATAAGTTGAAGTTAAAGTCAGTAAGCATTTCTGCATTCGTGTTTCACAACTCATTCATCCGTCCATCCATTCATTCAAAAATCTCTCCTTCGTACCTACTAGGTGCTGGGCGCAGTGCTGGGTCCCAAGGGTGGAGTGAGTTGGGACACCAGACCTGACTCCTCTTTGTGCAGCTCATTTCAGTGGGGGAGAAAGACATTAATCAAAGAATTGCTGTGCGCACGTGTAAAATTGTACCTGTGACAAGTGTAGGGAAGGAGAGGGGCGGTAGGTCCTCTGAGTCGTGTGACGGGGGGGGGGGGGGGGGGGGGGGGGGGGGGGGGGGGGGGGGGGGGGGGGGGGGGGGGGGGGGGGGGGGGGGGGGGCTCTGGGCCTGGGATCTGAAGGTGGACCGGGGCTGAGAAGCAGGTGGGACACCCAGAGCTCTCGAGAGCATGGGTGGGAGAGGAGGGCACAGCTTGGGGCAAGACCAGAGAAGAAGAGCCCGAGTCAAACCTCAGTGGGTTTTGTAGGGATCATTCCGGATGCAGGGGTGACGTGTCAGATGTAGGTCTAGAAAGCATCTCTCTGGCTGCTGTGATCACGCGTCTGAAGCATATGGTGCCGGAGGTTATAACTCCAAAGATTCATGATAATGAGAGAGAGCAGAGGGTGCTCATGCCTTGATACTCAAGTGAGGGCACCGTGTGGCGGGCACGGCTTCGCTGGGGTGGTCTCTACAATCCAAGTGCCAGAATAGACCAACAGCCCTTGGGTAAAGTTACTGCCCACAGAACACTAAAAAGGAATATGGGTTTTATCCGTTATCTGTCTGTTGTAAAAAGCCCCGAGAACACGGCCGAGTGAGACGGCGGAAGAAGACAATTCTGCGGCCTTCTCAAATCCTATTACCTTGCGGACTGTTCTCTCCACGAGGGCAGAGACGGGGCGGGAAATCATGGTGCCTGTGTTCTTCAGCCGAGGGATAATGGGGAAAGCCTGGATGGTTTAAATAAAATGGGATTGCCGCTGAAGGAGTAGCCTTTGGCTGTTTTTAAGCCAGGGAAAGAGAAGCCACGTTTCCGGTGGTGGAGACTCACCTTTGGGACGTTTTTTAGTGGGCAAAGCCTATGGAAGCTTGGCTTCCAGGCTCCCGTGTTCTTCCCTCTTTCTTGGTTTATCCGGTGAATTTTGTCTTGATGCCGCTGTAGGAATACAAGTCGTATGGCCCCGAGTGGAAACAGGAGCATGCCAGGATTGTCCCGCTGGGGCTTGGAGAGAAGGGAAGGAGAGCTGGAGCACAGTTTGGGCAGGTTGAGCCTTTGCGCCAGAGAAAGAGACAGCGGTGTGGAGTTTCTGTTTACTCAGCGCGTCAGCTGAGTTTGCCTCGCACTGTGAGCCTTCATAAAGGTTCTTTGTCAGGTCCCTGCTACTCCAGTGCTCAGTTAACAATAGGAGTCCCCGGAGCTAAGATGACCAACGTGCCACCTTGGTCAGGGTTCACTTGCAAAGAGCACCCGTCTACGCAGAGAAGGATTTATTACAGGGCGATAATGGACTCCCGGGATCATTGGTAAGACTGGAGAAATTAAAGAAACTCGAGGTGGAGTCTCCGGGCACTTCTCCCCGAAGTCACAAGGCAGAATTGGGCTGCCAGTTAGCTGTCATTCTGTCAGGGTTCGGCCGCAGCTCTGGGAGTTCCCAGTTCGGCTGTGTCACACGCGCCAGCTCCGAGCACGTCAAGCACCCGGCCTCTGTCCCCTCTACGCCAGTTCGAAATTCAGATCCCAAGCCATTGCTTCTGTTTGGCCCAACACAGATCTCATCTGGGGGTCTGTATCGTCAGGGCTCTGGAGAGAAAGAGCCACCAGGATGTGTTTACGTATAGTAAGAGATTTCTTCGAAGACGTTGGCTCACGTGATTATGAAAACTCGCCAAGTCCCAAATCCACAGAATGGGTTGGCAGGATGGAGCCCCCGAATGGGTGGACACATGAACGCCAAGTGCCATCTGCTGTCAGAATTCCCTTTTGCTATGAGAAGGGTCAGTCTTTGGGATGAGACCCACCCACATCATGGAGGGCAATCCGCTTTACTCAAAGTCCATGGACTCAAATGTCAATCTCATCTACACACACCCTCACAGACACATCGAGAATAATGTTTGACCACATAACTGGGCACCACCATGGGGCACCCACGTTGGCACCTAAGATAGACCATCACACTCCCATTAACAAACGTCTCCCCTCCCTGTTGGCTGCAGTATGGAAGGCGCCCAGAAGGAGGCTGGGGAAGACGTGAGTGAGCGAGCCGGTAGAAGCTGCTAGATCATGCTGGTGCGGTGAGAATAACTCTTTTCAGTTTATGTGTGGAGTCTTGAAAATCGGAGATGAGTATCCGAGTCACTGTCCCTGGTTTTAATGGAGGAGAACGATTCTATTTTAAGTTCTATCCTAGATGTGGGGACAAAAATAGGTCCGTTATAAGCATGACTGTGTAAGCTACGAAAACAAAAGCAGGGCCGTGTACCAACAGAAAAGAAAACTTACAGAAAAGATTCTCCTAGTCTAGTTCATGGGTACTCACAGGGATTTTTAAGTTTCCATATTTCCCACCAATAATGTTAACGGCTCCTCATTTCTGGCCATTTCCCCAAATTAATACAAAGTGACCAACTTCCAAGGTTTTCGTTTCTCTCAACATTTCAGCCAAATGCCCTCTCTTCGGAGAACGCCTTGGGTCTCCCTACTGGAATTTGGGCACTGACCGCTCGGACCTCCTGCCATGGAAAAGTGCTTCAGACTCACTGGGTGCTTCATGAAAGTACACAGTGTAATAATCATCCCCATTTCTGTTTTGAAATGTTTTCATATCTGCCCTTGAGCTTTGTCTGTGTGTGTTAGTTTCAGATGAAAAAAACCAGAAGTTCAGGTCCATCGAGAGCTCCTTGGAGCCCAGGGGTCTGTCCTGAAGGCGGCAAAGCCCATGTTCTCCTCTCTTAGAGCCTGCGTCCCTGCACTCCTGAATTCCAGAACTAGCCATGAAGTAAATCTCAGCCTGGGTTCGTGATTGCCTATTTGAACCTCTTCAAACTCTTTGCAAAATCAGCCAAGCATTAACGCTTTTAAAAAAAAATTTTAATGTTTATTTTTTTTACAGAGAGAGAGGGAGAGACAGAGCACGAGCAGGGGAAGGTCAGAGAGAGGGAGACACAGAATCTGAAGCAGGCTCCAGGCTCTGAGCTGTCAGCACAGAGCCCAATGCAGGGCTCGAACCCACGAACCGTGAGATCATGACCTGAGCCTAAGTCGGAAGTTAACCAACTGAGCAGCCCAGGTGCTCCTACCAAGCGTTAATCCTAATTCACTCCCGCGGGAATGTCTTTGAGTTGTCTCTTCAGCTCTGCTCCAGGATGCTGCTTCTGTTTCACTATTTCTCATGTGGTCCCACAAGGGGGCAGCAACAGTTCTCTGAATGGATGAAAATTCTAGTCCTGTGTTTCCTGTGAAGGTTTTCAGGCATTCTTTATTCATCGCCGGACAAAAAAACTCGAGGAAATTTACTAAAACTTATGAGGGAAACATTCTGTTGTAACTCACTAGTTTGAACTGGTTTCTTATCAGAAGTGTGTACATGCTAAACGCAAGGCTAACTTCCCTCAGCCCCTTTTCTCTTGTCTCTGTCCCAAGTTTGTTTGCGCTGGTGTTTTCTTCTAATTCGCTCCCTCTGATGTTTATGACCCCTGCTCGCAGCCCTCCTCATGGCCCTCACGGCCCCCTGGATGCAGCAGCCCTGAAAACTAGGGTCATAATAATGTCAATTTAATGCTGTGAGCTCCTCATAGAAAGGGACCGTGCCGTGGCCTTCTCTGTGTTCCCCATAAGCGCTGCAAAATGGGGCCATCTTGTGCCTGTGTGGTAGGGTCGCTGTCCTCTGCACAAAGCAGGCCCTTGAACGCTTGTCGAATGGATAGAAGAACGCGTGAAGAAGGAGTGAATGAATGAATGAGTGAATGAATGAAGGACAGTTCCACAGGAAGGGTGGAACAGGAGGGGCAGTGCCCTTTCCCACGAAATGATGGTTCACCCGTGAAAGCCACGTACATCTCTTGAAGCCTTGACTTCTCTGTAGATAATAGTCACCCCTCGATGCCAATCTCAGTATCTCAGTTAAATCTCTTGAAGATGCTGGAGCAGTGGTTTCTAGCCGGTGGTGTGTGCAAATCATCCCTGAAGCTTTAAAAAAAATTCTTATGCCTGGGCCTCAGTCCTGGAGATCTGGACACAGCGAGTCTCTCCTGGGGTGAAGTATAGCACATTTAATGGCGCGTCTGTACACCAGACGATGAAAATCACCATCCTAAAGGAGAACAAGGGGTCCAAGTGACTGAAATCTGTAAGAGCTCGAAAGCAGTTTATTTTCTGTGCTTCCTGTGATAAGCTTTCTGCTGAGAAGGATGAGTCTGTGTTTTATTTTACTCCCTGTGAAGAGAGCACTCCTACCGCCCTTACCCTCAGAAGACGCTCCCAGTTCTATTACCTGGTTGAGGCCTGGCTAATTTGTAGTTGCCTCCCTAAAATAAGCCGATAACCATTTCTTCTTTGTCACACCGGTTTTACTCGACATTAAAGTGGGCTTCTAGAAAGTTACAGAAGACTTAAGGACGTTCCGGTGGATCCTCTCTAATTCAAACCAATCCTCGCTGATATCCGCTGAATGCCTACTGTGTGCCAGGTCTTGTGTTTCTATGTGGCTTTTTCCCATTAAGCCACCTGACAATCCAATTTGGTACCATTTCTTATCTACACCTTCAAGATGAAAAAAGGCAGGGTCCCCAAGGCTAGTGACTCCACCAGAGCTAAAGCATCAGGGCTCAGAACAACATACTCGCCCTCCAGGTTCTGAACCACTAGGTCATTCTATTTCGTACTGAAAATCCCATTTCAAAAGCATGTTTAAGCTCCCTTTAGCTGTCTTTAGAATTTGTTGTTCCTTTTTGTCATTGTTAAGTCAAGATATTTGAATGGCGGAAGGAAGGAAGGAAGGAAGGAAGGAAAGAAGGAAAGAAGGAAGGAAGGGGGAGGGAGGGAGAATTGGGGAAGGAGATGATGATCTTTTATTGTGCTCTAGGGAGAACTAGAAACTCTGTAGAGCCAGCAGTGAATTGCAAGCTGACGATACTTTAGATGGCAGGGATTCTGGCATCTGCCTATTCTATTATGAAGTAATTTCTAGCTTCCCATATGGATCATATCAGTTGGGGACGCCTCCATTACACAGAGGTCTCAGTTTTGCCCTGAAATTTTACAACTGCCTTACCTAAATGAAAAAAGATCATGAATGTTTACAACAAGTCAAGGCATCAGCCAATAAGAACAATGAAAAAGGCATACGGAGACCTGAAACTGGAATGATTTCTTGCTTTTGTTTCTCAGTAAATTTAGGCGTGTCTTCCTCCAAAGCTACGTGTAAGACAGAAACCGGCTTGCTGGAGAGGTTGTAAGAGTCACGTGGACGTGGATGAGCGTAGAGGGCATCACGCTAAGTGAAATAAGCCAGACACAGACTGACAAATATCACACGATCTCATTTATATGTGAAACCTAAAACAATGTGGAACTCAGAGTAACAGAGAGTAGAATGCTGGGAACCAGAGGCTGAGGGGTGGGGGGACAGAGGAGATATTAATCAAGGCACACACTTTCAGTTGCCTGATGAGTAGGATCTGGAGATCCAGGGCACACCATGGCGACCACGGCTCATTGTGCACTGGGTGTGTGAAGTCCGCTAACGGAGTACGTTTCAAGGTCTTCTCATTCCACACACATAATAAGTCACTTATGGGAAGACATGAAGTTGTTAGCTTGAGGGCGGAGATCATCTGACAGCGTGCACATCTATGACAACATCGATTGTGCACCTTAAATAGATACAATGCTTGTCAAAAATAAACTTAAAAATTGAATCGCAAAGAAGAATTACATGGATAAGGTTCTAAACCTACCACTCACCTTTCTGAACCACAGAGACAGAAAGAAAAGTTCAAATAAAGGGATGTGGACCACTCATTCTAATGCAGCCTCAGTGGGAGATGTAGCCTGAAAAACAAGTTGATTGGCATCCCTGAAATTGAAAAGACCACATGTATTCAGCCAAAATGTCACTTTCACCTTACCACCTTTTCCGATGATCTCCTGCTGGAGTTCTGGTACCAAGTAAAGGGCGGGTGTGGGGTCTGTTCTATTTATCGATTACCAGGAACAGACCATTCTGAAAGTTAGAGATGTAGAACAATAAGAATATCTATTTTGTTCCTGGATCTGCAGTTCAAGGAGGGCTTGCAGGGTTAGCTTGTCTCTGCTCTGCTCTCTGTCCACTGGGGCAGTTGGAAGGCTGGGGCTGGAATCTTCTGAGAGCTCATTCACTCCCAGGTCTGGTGATTCACCCTGGAGACCGGCTAGTACCTGGTCTGGGCTTTTCTGCCTGAACATCTACATGTGGCTTCCTCACAACATGGCTGCCAAGTTCTAGTGGAATCATGACATGGCCGCCCGGTTCCAATGGTGAGTCACAATATGGCCACCAGGTTCCAGTTGTGCGTGTTCTGAGAGAACCAGACAGAAGCCACGGCACTGGTAATGACCTGGCCTCAGAAGTCACGCAGCATCACGTCCTCTGCCATCTGTTCACTGAGGCAGTGGCAAAGGGAGTCCCACCGAAAGTCAAGGGAAGGGGATGACCCTCCCTATCTCTTGATGGTGGCGGTGGCAACACTCTGGAATAGCATGTTGGACTAGAAGTGTCACTGTGTCCACTTTCAGAAATTAAAATTGGCCTCGAGTCCATGGTGTGCGCGTGTCCAGAGAGCCACGTGGAGACAGAAGGTCCTCTGACGGCAGATTACCTCGTGACTGTGATACGGTGTCCCACTGTGTTCCTCTGGTCACCTCTGTCCGTTTCTGGAAGGGCTATCTTCTCAGGCGGGCACTGAGCACTTGTCCGTCCCCCTCACTCATGCTGTCCTTCCCTCTTTCAAGGCTCCCATGCCCTCCCTGCTTTCTCTAGTTCACAGTATTCTCTCCATCCTCTGAACTTTTGCTCCCTTCCACCGACAGAGCCCTCCATAGAATTCCTTCTATTATATTATTATATTCTTTCTTTCTCGTGTGCGTGTTTGCCTCTCAACTAATAGGAGCCCCTTGGTATCTCTTCCCCTGCCCTACACAGAGTGGGCATTCAAGAAATGGTCTGGGAGTAGATTACCCATTCATGGCGTCCCTGTGGAGTTAGGTCTCCATGGGTTACACAGCCACATGGCAGGAAACTGCAACCCCGTGACCTATTTAAAAATGTGACATCTCACTTGAGCGCTGGTTTGCCCTTCAATGACAAGAAAATAAATGTCAGATGTGTCTTCCTGTTTTTCTGATCTTCATGCAGTCATGGCTCTGTGCCTCTAGGGATGGGAAGAATTGGCACAGGTCATGATTGCTCAGATTCGAGCATAGAAAAGCACGGAGGCACGTAACCCTGGGGGTGGTAGGAAAGAAAGAAGCTGGGAAGGGTCAGAATTCATGGAACCTGGTGGGGCACTCCTCGATTCCTCCCTTTGTGCGGGGACGATGGTGGGAGGGCGGAAGAAATGACTGTTTCAAGTTGTCCAAAAGCTGGGAGTGTGTGGGAACAAAGCCACCATCGGGCCAAATTAATACTCGTTAGGTAGGGAAGGCGAGGGTGGTGAGCGCTGGCATTGACCTGTTCAGAAGAAATTCCAAAGGCCTTCCGACCAACCACCACCTCTCCGTCCGCTGTACCTAGTAATGCTTGTGCTTTTCCAGAGGCGACGTCCATTGACTTACTGAGGCTCTGTTTTCCCGATTGAGTGACTGTTGTGCCGCTTTCCTGACCTGAAAATCCCAGTGGGGAGAGAATTTGTGTTTGTTTTTCTCTGATCGCTTTGCTTAACAACTCTGCTCTCAGCTGCCTTCGGTAAATGTTCCTGGCAGAGCGGGTGAGCAGACCCTCCCAAGAACTTGAAGAATGTGCCCCGATTGGAAGCGAGAAACAGCCCCTGAGATGTAGCGGTGGGCACCCTGAGCGAGAGAGAAGGAAGAAGGATGCGGAGATGACATGAATTCGAGCCGTAAATAGGTTTAGGGGAACTGGTGTAGGGCGGGGGGAGGGAGGGTCATGTTATGTATGCAAGAGTGGAGAATCCAGAATTTAGTTCTTCGATTTAGATTATAATGTGGTGTTTTCGTTTCAAGGTTTGCCTTTCAAATAGTGTCCTATCTGTTTGACGTTACAGGTCCTCTGTCTCAGAGCAGTGAAATGTGTCCCGGAAGCATGTTAGCTTCAGGAGGGATGCAGACTCACACCCCGTATCTGCTCCCGGATAACAGCGTTTATTTTTTTATTCTTCGTTGACAAGTCATGGCTATGATTGATAAAAGGTGAGAACATTTTTATTCCAATTTTTATTTCAAATTTTTATTTCAATTCCTCCTGGTTCTTTAAACAGAGGTTGAAGTTCAAAGAGAAGCCTCATTTTCTACCCTCCCCCTCCCCCAGCACTTTTGAAGATGGAGACAGTTCTTTAGGAGAAAACCCCAGGGCATCATAAACACCAGGCAACACAGAGAGCTGTGGATGCCTGGGGGTAAGAATTCAGAATATCACATAGGGAGAACAAGACGAAAGTTTGACATCATGGGACTTCTCTGAACATAAAAACAAAACTGTGTATTTTATTCGGATGGAGGCTGAACTCCACAAACAGAGCGCTCTCTCTTTTCTTTGTCTGCCGTGACTGTGTCTCTAGGTATGGCCCTCCAGATCCTCAGTCCTTCTCTGTCCCTCGGGCCCTGCAGGCACAGGGGGGCGGGGAGGGTGGGGCTCTCGTCCGTTGCCATGGCGACCCGCAGTATTTCCACAACACAGCCTTGGCTCACTCTGGGCAAGCCGCCTTGGACGGGCTGCCTGCGTGATGCTAGTCCGGCTGGAAAGGGATCAAGGACCCTGTGGGAGTGACAGTCTGGTTGTTGTGTGTGTGGAAGTTTAACTCTAGCGGTACCCAGGCATGGACGTGAGCACGGGGTCAAGATCTAAAGGGGATGGTCCCTGAGGAGGACGTGGAGTTGCTCAAGGGGTATGGCATGCCCCTCACCTCCCTTCTGTGGGGGTGTCCCGGGCCTGCAGGGTGTGCTGGGTGCGTGAGACAGAGGCTGCTGTAGGGAGAGGAGGAGACAGAGACAGAGGCGGGAGGAGGCAGAGCCAACGACCAGGCGCACATTGGGGCTGCCTTCTCGGGCTTCCAGATTTCAGCCTCTCTGCACAAAAGGGTGTGCAGGGGGGGCCCTTGTCCCCAAGCCCACCCATCTCAGCATTTGATTCGTCCCTCAGCCCCGCTCACTCCCTCGCCCCAAACAGACAGAGTATCTGAATGTTTTCCCCAAGCGTCCACAGCTGGTGAAGGCTGAAATCACTGCAGGCTGACTTTTCTTTCCTTCCGGATTAAACACTGAGTTCCGGGGCTCGGACACCCTTCTTGCCCGTGCCCTAACCCCTAACTAACATGTTCTGTGTGTGCAGAACAAGTGCAGGGCAAATCTCTGTTAAAATAGCCTAAATCAAACATTGCCATGTTTTCAGGAGGGAACATCTACCCAGAGGGTACCAGACGCAAGGCAGCAGGGCGATTTCAGAACCCCTCAGTCTCCCAGGAAATGTTGGTGGCCATACAGATGATTTCCCCCCACAAGATTCCACTCTTCCCAATAATTACTTTTCTTTTTTTTTTAGACCTCTCTTTATACGTGTATTTACACAGGGTCCTCTGCGCACTACAGGACAGAGAAGACTTCCTTTCACGGAAGCAAGGCCGTCTTGATCCACATATACACCCAGCATCCTTAGAAATAATTGTGTGGGTGTGTGTGTGTGTGTGTGTGCGTGCGCGCACGTGTGTGGAAGCATACAACATGGGATATACTCTTAACAGACTATTTTAAGAGTAGAATGACGCTTGGGGAACTACAGACACAATGTTGCACAGGAGAGCTCTGGGACTTGCCTTGCAGCCCTGGAACTTGATGCCTGTCCATCAGCAGCCCCCCAGCCCCCCTCCCCCGTCCCTGCAACCCCCCCAATCTGCGCTCTGCTTTCCCGAGTGTGACTATTTTAGATTCCCCATGTAAGTGGAATCCTGCCCTAGACGTCGCCCTGTGACTGGCTTGTTTTACCTAGTGTGACGTGTGAAGTGTCATCCACGTCGCTGGACACCACAGGATTCCAAGGATAACACTGCACTGTCTGTGTGCACCCGGGTTCCTCTCTCCAGGCTCCAGGGACGGCCACTTGGCTCGCCTCCAGGCCGTGGGCTGTAGGAAATAATCGGCAGTGAATGCGGGAGGACAGCTTTCTCTCTGAGATCCTGAATTTAATTCCTTGGGATATACACCCAGAAGCGAGATTGTTGGATCCCATGGTAGTTCTATTTTTTTTTTTAACTTGTTTACTTATTTTGAGAGGGGACAAGGGGCAGAGAGCAAGAGGAGGAAGGATCCCAAGCAGGCGCCACACTGTTAGCGCAGAGCCTGATGTGGGGCTCGAACTCAGGAACCGTGATCTCATGACCTGAGCCGACATCGCGAGTCAGACGCTTAACGGACGGAGTCTCCCAGGAGCCCTGGTCATTCCATTTTTCATTTTTTGAGGGACTTCAGTACTGGTTTTTTCTGCAGAGGCTGCACCGTTTTGTATCCTCACTACTAGGGATTGCATTTGCTTTTCATGGTAGTAGATTGGGTTAGTAGTGTGATTCCGATTGTTTGCTTGATGAAATGCCCTGAACAAAGTGCCCGACAAACGGCAGGCGTTCAGTAAGTGCTAGTTAGCGCCTGCATTTCCTTTCCCTGCTGCTGAGGACCTAGCCACACAGGCACAGACGAGAGCCCGGAGCCCCGTGCTGGCTCTGACGCGCCACCTTGCGTAGGTGACCGTCGGGGATCCCGTGAGCTCTTCCATCTGCTAAGAGGCAGCGATGACTGTTTGTGCCTGGGAATAAGACCCTGGATTTAAAGCCCTTGCTGATTTCAGAAGAAAAGATTGCTTCAGACTTCAAGTCATTTCTCTGCTGTTTTCAACCCAAGTCAGGTGTGTCTGGTGCAGGGACTCACAGCAAATAACCAGGAAAACACTTTGAGGGGATGAAGGGACAAAGCCTGAGCTATCGGTGTAGTGACAAGTCAGCGTCTGGCCGTCTGCCTCTTTGGGTGCACACCCCACTTTGGACCTTGAGTACTGCCTCCCTTGTAAAGCCTTCCGAGGGCTTTATTTCGTGGCCAACATTCCAGAAAGTTGCACCCCACCCTCATTCCTCATTCCCCCTGGGCCGCTCCTCACAGCCGCTCGGTGCCGGAGACACATTCTTAGCAGCGGACTTCAACTTTGGTCTTTCTCGGTCTAAAAAAGTTCAGATTCTGCTGTCCGGATCTTCAGAGGGGGAGGGAAACATGAGGAGTGGAGAAGCCAGTGGAGAAGGGACCCATTGGGACATTCACGACTCGTGCAGGCCGAGGGGAGCAGCCGGGGTCTCCCCTGGGAGATGGCTGAGGACAAAAGTCTCCAACCTCTTCCCGCTCAAACTCAGAATCCACCGTTTTGCAAATGCTCCGGGTGATTCATAAGCACCTTCATGCTTGGGAAGGCCGGGTGGAGAGAAGCCACAGCAGCGGTGTTCAGACCCGTGAACGGGAACGTGTCCTTGACCGGGACAGAAACAGTTACTCGGCGTCAGCCCTGAGGAAGAACGTTCCAGAAGCATATAGAAAGAAGGGGGGTAGGTCTAAAGCAGACACTCCATTGTAGCAGCTTAATGGTCTGAGTAGGTGCGGGGAAGGGAGGCTGTGTGTGGCAGGAAGGCAGTGGGGGGTGGGAGAAAGAGGAGAGAGATCAAATTATTGTCTTACGAATTTTGAACTGGTCCATGTCCATGATGAAAAGCTTAAACACCACGGAAGAGCGTCACGTAAAAATGGACATTGGAAATACCTTCCTGGGCACAGACTCTGGGACCAAAGAGCCAGAGTTTGGACCCTGACCCTAGCGCTCGCCTGCTGTGCGATCTCAGGCAAATTACTAACCTCCCTGTGCCTCAGTTTCCCCTGCTGTAAAATGGACACAGTTGCAGAGGTGTTGATGTGCGTACATCCCTTCAAACCATGCCTGCACATACGTTTTGTGCATTGTCTGTTAGGATTCTCACACTCGGTCTCTCAGAACGGGAGCATATTCGGAAACAGAGTCACTAGAGATATCGTTAGTTAAAGTTTATTTATTTATTTGGTGGGAGGAGGGGCAGAGAGAGAGAGAGAGAGAGAGAGAGAGATTCCCTACCAGGCTCTGTGCTGTCAGCACAAAGCCTGATACGGGGCTCGAACTCCCACACTGTGAGATCATGACCTAAGCTGAAATCAAGAGTCAGATGCTTAACTGCCTGAGCCCCCCAGGCGCCCCAAAGTTGTAATTAGTTGAGATGAAGTCAGGCTGGGGTAGAGTGGACCCCTTAATCCTTAGGAGGAGATGAGAAAGACAGGGACACAGGGAAACGGCTGGCGGCAGACAGAAGCCGAGACAGGAGCAGCGAGGCCGAAAGCCCAGGCACACCCGGGGCTGCCAAGACCTGGAAGGTTCTGGAAAGCCCCTTACCTCGGGGCTTCAGAAAGAGCGGAGCCCTGCCTGCCTTGTTCATAGTCTTATGCGATGTGTTCGTGATAAATTTTACTGATCTATAAATCCAGGTCAGAAGAAAGACATATTCAACATTCCCCCTTTTTTTTTTCAATTTGGAGTTTGGAGGTAAAATTTGATATCTTGATACCAAATCAGTAACTAGTATGGACCGTCGCAAAAATTCTCCCACTTTTCTGAGAGGCTCAGCCCCTGTCAGCCCCACTGCTCACAGATCCTTTCCACTGTGACCTCACAAATAAAGAATTTAACATCTCCGCTGCATGTCTCCTCCTATTCAGGGAGGGACATTTACAAAACCTAGTGGAATGCCACTGATGATGAATAAACCCATCGATGGATGAACCGAGGACTCTATTAGTGCAAAATACGTCTTCAGGCTTTGGCTTAGGACCATATTAATTGTGTTAAGGACTCTTGGCAGAGCTGGAGAAAGAGAACGCCAATGCCAGGTTCTATTTCACTGGAGTCAAGAAAATCTGATTAAAATAATGAATGACACTCCAGGAACTCTGAGGTTTCCTGGGGGAGCTAATGAGTGTCCCTGGTCTTAGTGTGAGACCCCCTCGGCGGCATAAATAGGGATGCATTTCATAGCAGTCAAGTGTCAGGAAATATGCTTTTAATTATCACTTAAGATGTAACCTGTCAGAGGTATTAGTATCACTTGTATTTAATGAGAATTGATTTTCAGATTGCGTTACCCAGAAAGCTGAGGATAATGGAAACCCCGGTGCCTTCCGGAGCCCGCGCTGTCCCGGGTCGGCAGCCACCAGATACCGGCTCTGCCCGCACGCGGCCCCAGGCGGAGGCCCACTCATTAGCCCTGGGTGAGTTCTGATGAATGAGACTCCACAAAGCTGAACCTGGCTCACGGGGGTTCCCCGCAAAGTGGGGGAGCCCCAGGGACGATTAATTAGGGGTTGAACTGTTCCCTGTGGCCACAACCTGGCCCGGTCACTGCAGGGATATTGTGCAAAAGCAAGGGCTTATGGGAGAAGCATCTGTGCGAGCAGTGCCCACCTCTGGCTCCTGTCTTCCCCCCACCGTTTCCTTTCTGAACAGGTCAGGCAAGTCCTGGAGAGGCAGGCCGGTGCGTTATATGCGGAAATGCAGAGCGAAGGAGGAAAAGATGTCTTGTTATTCAAATGTCTCCCCAGTTTAACTCATTCCTGTGTCATAACCCCCTTCCTGGTTTTGGGGCCACACCCTTGTACTATCTGCATGATGATTTATCTAATAGCTCCTTTTACCCTGACTCCGTAAACATCTCTTTACCTTGCACGGAAAACCTAAAACATCTGTGAACACATTTGTCTCATCAGTTTGGAAATAAACCTTCTTTGTTGTATTTTTTTAATTGAAATATGTTTGACATATACGATGGGATAGATTTAAGGTGTTCAGCGTGTCCGTCTGGCACCATTGGGTGTTGCAATGTGACTGTCAGTGAAGCCTCGGGTCTGCCCTCCTGTCTCATAATTATCATCTCTTTTCGCGGCGGGAGTGATTAAACTTTACAGTTGTAGACGGATACTCGTGCCTGCTGACGGTCTTTCCCGTGAGTCCTTTGTTCAAACGGATATTCGAGAGCTGTTAAGGGCATAGTAACATTATCCAGGACTTTTGCTTTTTCCTTGACAGAATCAGAAGGGTTGAAAGAGAATTGGACAGGGAGGAACTTTTTTCCAGTATGAGATCCCATAGTGGTTTTTATGTCCGCTTACACCCTAAGAGAATGGTGATGTGTGTCCGTGTATTTGGGGAAGTGATATGATCCATACATAATCCTGTGGGGACCCTGTTGGCAGATTATGCAGAGGGAGGTCAGGAGAAGGTGGAGGAAAGGAGACAAAGAGCCAGGAGGCCTCAACGATGGAAGTACTAATTCTCACCATTGCAGAAGAAACGGAGCGCTGGAAAGGAAAACGGCCAGACCTAAAATCAACCTCACCTCAGTCTCTTGGTCCCTCCATGGTCCTTTCCCCACTCGGTGTGTTAATTTTCTCCCATGAGACAAGCTGGAGTCATGGCGATAAAGGATCGCTGTCCCCAGGGGATCGTCTAGTTGGACGGAGACACAGGGGAACGTGGAGAGCTGGGTGGGGGCGGGGCATCTACTAGGAGGTCACCGGACTCAGACTCTGGGAGACAGGCAGCAACAAAGGTGAGAAAGTGCTTCCTGGGGTATCACCCTGACGGGGAACTCTAATATGGGAAATGGAAAGTAATCACACTCAAATCGACACATTCTGGAAAATACTACACAGCATCCTAGCCGCTTTGGGCCCCTGACTTTCTGGGCAAAGGGCGCGTCTTCCTCTAGCTCATGGTTTTGACTGTAGAAGGGCAATACCTGCGCTCGACACCAGGTGGCGCCAGTTATTAAAGTTCCAAAGCCCGGAAGTGGCGATGTCTCACTGAAACGTTGAGAGCTCAACTCCAGGAACAGTTTTGCTGAATGGCCTGATGTGATCCCCTCGGGCGTCCCCAGGGTGGGTGTTAGCCAGTGGCTCCCACGGGGCTCATTCTGTCCCCCAAGGTGACCTTTCCAAGCCAAGGAGTGGACTGGGCAGTGTCTCCTGAACTTGCAGACCATGGTGTGTGTGAAGGTGGCCATCAGCTTGTTCCGCTCGTTCTAGGCTGGACCCCAGTAAGACGCTGGATGACGTTTCCGGCCGCTCTGTGGGCTGATGGGCCAGAGAGTGGTGACGTTTGGAACCAGGGGGAGGACTGGATCTGGCCAATTCCTGGCAGCTCAAGCACAGATTATAGGGATTCACCCAGTCACCTGCCTTCGAGCCATTTCCCTAATCCTCCAGGGAACAGAAGCCAGCCCGTGCTACTCCTCTTGAAGCAGTTTTGGCAAAACACACATCAGGGTAGAAAATGAAAATGAAACCTTGGTAGCGTTCTCTTGAGGTTGGGAAATCTTCACAGATTTCTAGACCTCTCTGTGTCCCGTAACCATAATTGGGAATTGTTTCCACTTGATTTCAGTTCACTGGTCCCGTACATCCCTGCCTCGTTTGCTGTAAACTTGTGGGCTGCCTGCTCACTGAGCATTTTCCTTCACGTTGCCCGATGACAGGAAGAGGCACGGGGGGCGGGATTTTAGCTCCCCTGTCACAGGCCGTCTCGGGGTCAATGACGAAGACCCCAAGATCGACTCTACTGCATTGTCCGATGGTGATGTCACTCTCCCCCCAGCTCCAGAAGGTCTGGTTGCGCTACATCCCAGCCCCTCCGTGGAAGCCTGTCTTCATGATGTTCAATGTGCCTTTCTTTGTCATCGTAAGCGGGTCCCAGTGTTTCTGAGAACAAGATGGAGGGGCACAGCCAGGCACATGGTCAGGAAACTGGCGTCTGAGCCCCCCCGTTCAGGATGGGGTAGAGGCCGGCAGACCCATGTGTCTCCTTGGCAGAGGACGTGGTCTCAGGGATTGGGATTTCCCTCAGGAGTCCACGCAGTAGTAAAGCAGTGTGTCCTTTAAGTGGAAAGAAGAGCGGTGAATGTGTTCAGAGAGTGCGTGTGAGGTCCACACCGGAGGTTTGCTTTGTTTGTTTCCAGAGGATTCTCCTCAGGGCACAGATCCATCCTGGCGTTCTGTGAACAGCCTGGAAACTCTGGCAACTTGCACGAATCCTGATGCTTCCTGTCCTTGAGATCCAGCCGCCAAACGGAGGAGGTATAATGGCAAATATAAACCAACGTGATCGGCGGCCGTCATTGCCACGGTTCAGTCAAAGGACAGGAAATGGAAAATAATCTGTATTTGAGCCCCAACTGCGTCACTTATAAGAAGTAGAATGACCCGTGAGCTCCTTAGAGCTTTCGGATATTTTTGGTTTATTCCAGTCACAGTGGGTCTCCTTCACACGCACTGTCCCTGCCTTTTTCCCAAGCAATTTTAATCCTAAAGATTGCTCCCACATCCTTTCCTAACATTGCCTTAGCCACTAGAATCTTCTTTCACCGGAGTCACATCAGATGACCAGCAGCAAGTGGTTGGAACAGTTGTAGGTGAACCGGGTATAGGGGAGAGACCTGGAGGCATGCGGACGGGAAATCATAAATTCGCTCCGTCTTCATTTTCCCCCTTCCTTCTGAGACCTTACGTTAGACACATGCCTTACCATCCATTTACAACCCACCGTCAGGATTTTATTCAAAATCACTCCCATCAATACTAATAACGATTACTATAATTTGCAGACCTTATTCTCTGTTGGAGGCCACATGTTTTTGGGTGGGGGCCACTTGATCACGAGGAAGTACAAAAGGAAGACAAATACTAGTGACCGTCTTGAATGCAGACAGGAAGTGGGCAATGTACCAGTCACACACCGGGAGAGGCTCAGGTGCAGATTAGTCTGTACGACTTTAGACGCGATCCTGAGCCGGAGTCAATATGCATTAAACCAGGCATCTGGGTGCAGAAAGGCTGCAGGTACGTTTGTAACATTCGTTACAAAAGATACCGACACTCACATTAAATTCACTTATAAGTTTATCCTTCTTGTAGAAGCTTGGGATACCTCTAAGTTTACAAGGAGGGGCGCCTGAGTGGCTCAGATGGTTAAGCATCAGACTTCAGCTCAGGGCTTGATCTCACAGTTTGAATTTGAGCCCGGCGTCAGGCTCGCTGCTGCCGGTGCAGAGCCTGCTTCGGATCCTCTCTCTCTCTCTCTCTCTCTCTCTCTCTCTCTGCCCCTCCCCTGCTTGTGCTTTCTCTCTCAAAAATGAATAAACCTTAGGGGCACGTGGGTGGCTCAGTTGGTTAAGCATCTGACTTCGGCTCAGGTCATGATCTCCTGGTTTGTGGATTCAAGCCCCGCATCGGGCTCTGTGCTGACAGCTCGGAGCCTGGAGCCTGCTTCAGATTCTGGGTCTTCCTCTCTCTCTGACCCTCCCCTGCTCACGCTCTGCCTCTGTCTGTCTGGCTCTCTCTCTCAAAAATAAATAAACATTAAAAATAAATTAAATAAATAAATCTCAAAAAAATAATTTTAAAAAAGGAAATAATAATCATGTATAACGTTACCACCCAAAGATAATCACTATTATTATTTGGACACATATCTTCCAGTTCTCTTTTCAATGACTCACCTATGGCTTTCTTTTTCTTGAATATAGAAGAGCATTCTCCCATGTCAGGAAGCACTTTTGCATAATGAGACTCCTTTGTATGAATATACCATGATCAGTGCCACCAACCCTCTCTGGTTAAACACCAGAATTGTTTCTGTTGTGCCCAAGTTTGTAATATCGCCCCAAAACAAGCACCAGAGACTACTGGGGAGACCGAGTCACACCTGCAAAAGCAAAGGGCTTTATTACGGCTTAAGCTCAGGCTCACAGTCTCCACTGACCCGCTGGCCACTTGGAGTGAGCCCCGAACAAAGGCAGGGCAGGGCTTTTATAAGTTTGGGAAGGGGCGTTACAGGAAATGACAACAGGAGTACAGTGATCCAATCCCTACCCCCCATCAATACTGGCAGTTGTGGGAGCCAATCACAACATCTGGAGTATTGACCAATCAGAGTGGGCCCAGGACCCCCACGTAGGGCGTGACTAGGCCCGCCTCTAGAAAGGTCAAAGGTATCGGCAGGCCTCTCCCGATTGGGCGCTGCAGGAGCTGTCCCTCCTTAAGGTGTGCCCAATCATCCGGAGAAGCCGGGGCCTTCCCCTTTAAGTACAGGGGGAGGCTGGATCGGACCTGCGTCCTTACATTTCTAGCTAGGCTACATCACCGTCCGTGGGGCTCCTGCCTGCAGCGTGATGACGTTTATGGACTAAAACCCTCGCCCATCACCCGGCTTCCCTGCCATCATCAGCGGACGCGGGCACTGGGTTTCCCAGGGAGTGCTCCGTCTCAGGGATTACCCGGGGAGTGCCCTGACTCATGGACACCAGTGCAGGCCTTCCAAGTGGACAGCAGAGTGACTTGGAGAAGACTCGGTAATGACGGGGCAGGAATGCTTGTCTGTAAAAGAAGAATGAGATTCTCCCAAATTAAATGAAGTTGGGGAGCCCTGAGTTCAAGTCCTCCCCCAACACGCATGGGACAAGCTTGCACTTTACTTCTCTGGGCCTCAGTCTCCTCTCTGGGAAAGCGAAGCGCTGATCGAGGCAATCGGCAATAGGCAATAAAAATCTCTGAGATCCCGCTTCCTGCTCCCAAGCGGCCCCCAGTGTGGCGCAGCCACCGGGCCGCGTTCGTGGCTCTGGGTAGGAAGCGGTCAGGAGAAGAGAGCTCCGTTCTCGGCCGAGGCCTGTGTAGAGAGAGTTCGTCCCCTCGTAACTAATGAGGCGGGGTCTCCATAGTGATGACCAACTTGTGGGGCCGTGACAGCATTTACTGCCGCACCGGCAGTCTCCTTCTAGGCTCAAGGACGCCACGCGGACCCCTGCTTGGGACCTGCGGGAGAGTCTTCTAGCTTGGTGGACAAGACGGGGTCCAAGTGCCTCGGTCCCCACTGGATGCTCTCTTCCTGCGTGGGCGCTTCGGACGCCGTCCACTCACCTGTGCGGGTTACCCTGGTTTCCCAACGTGCAGGCTGAGCTATTCCTCATCCTCTGGACCGAACTGTGTCCTTCCCAGATTTCGTGCCTTGAATCCCTCCTCCGGAATGTCATGGTATTTGGAGTAACGGGGGAATTGAGGACAAATGAGGTGTTGAAGGTAGAATCCTGATCCTGGAGGATTAGAGGGCTTATAAGAAAGCGAGTGAGCTGCTCGCGCGCGCTCTCTCTCTCTCTCTCTCTCTCTCTCTCTCTCTCTCTCTCTCTCCCTCCTCCCTAAGAAGACACAGGAAGAAGACGGCTGTCTGCAAGCCAGGAATTCTCTCCAACTGGGCACCTGGGCCAGTTCCAGTAAGAGCCAGACTGCCTGCTGGCGGGCAGACGGGGGGTGGCCCCACTGTCACTGGTCTCGCTTTCTCCTGCTCGAAGCCCAGGCTATGGCACAACACGTGGGGGTAGTGTCACCCGCAGAAGTCAGTCTAGGAGGAGAGCACCAACCCCATCACAAACTCTCGCTCTCTCGCGCGCGCTCTCTCTCTCTCTGGCGTGTGGTCCAGGGACTCACACACCTCACTTGCAGCAGAACAGGAAGATGGAAACGTGATGAGTCCGTCTCCACGCCCAGGATTGGCGCCGTCTCCCAAATCCCAGAACCCGATAGCGCCCCCCCCACCCCCACCCCCCCGGCCGGGGAGTCCCTCCCTGGACACAGGCTGCTTAGGAACCAGAGTCCTCATTAGCTAGAGGCCCTGGCGGTGACTCCAGCCTGACTCTGGAGCCCCTGCAGGTCTGTGCTCCAGGTTGGAAAGTACAAGACTTGGAGGATTATTTTTTTTAATCATGGCAAAATATACAGAACACAATTTTAACTATTTAACCCATTTTGCATGTTATCATTTTAATGTGGATTCACTGAGCCAATCTTGAATTTAAAATTTTCTGCATCCAGGGTGCCTGAGTGGCTTAGTCAGTTAAGCGACCAACTCTTGGTTTCAGCTCAGGTTATGATCTCATAGTTCGTGGGTTCGAGCCCCACATCGGGCTTCACACGGACAGTGTGGAGTCTGCTCGGGATCCTCTCTCTCTCTCCCTCTCTCAGCCCCTCCCCTGCTCTCGTTCTCTCAAAATCAATAAATAAATTTAAAAAAAAGAAACCTCCGAAAAAAATAATTTTTGCATCCATGCTAATAAGTTTCATCTATCGTTTTCTGTCTTTGTGCAATATGTCAGGTTTTTCCATCAACGTTGTGCTCGCTCTTTTTGTCCATTGTGTTAAAAGCACACAACAGTCTGGGCCAGGATGTGCCCATGGAGGCTCAGTCGTGACAAACGTCCCACTGTGTCGGGGACATTGACAGTGGCAGAGGCTGTGGCATCAGGACGGGGGGGCAGATGGGCACTCTCTGAACCTCCCCCCCCCAATTTTGTGGTGAACCTAGAATTGCTCTAGAAGATAAACTCTCTATTTTTAAATAACACAGAATTTACTGTCTTAGCCACTTTTCAGTGTACGGTTCCGTGGCATTAAGTTGTGAATTAGATTTCCTTGATGCTTCCACCTTCCAGGTAGGAAAGTCTGTCCCTTTGCAAAGACCCCTCCTGGTCACCATTCCCCAGCCCGTGTTACCCATCACCCTCCTGTCTCTATGAGTTTGACTATTTTCTTTTTATCTTTTCTTTCTAAAAGAATTTTTTATGTTTATTTATTACTGAGACAGAGAGAAACAGCATGAGCAGGGGAGGGGCAGAGAGAGAAGGAGACCAGAATCCGAAGCAGCTCCAAGCTCTGAGCTGTCAGCACAGAGCCTGATGCCGGGCTCGAACCCACAAACTGTGAGGTTATGACATGAGCCAAAGTCAGAAGCTTAACCGACTGAGCCACCCAGGCGCCCCATGATTTTGGCTATTTTCAATACCTCTTGTAAGTGGAATCACACAGTATTTGTCTTTTTGTGGCTGGTTTATTTCGCTTAGCACGACGTCCTCAAGGTCCGTCGGTGTTGGAGCTCGACAGGATTTCCCTCCGTTTTAAGGCTGATTTTGATTCCACTGTTCCGATAGACCACATTTTGCCTACCCATTTTTCCATCGATGGACACTTCAGTTGTTTCCACCTCTCGGGTTTTGTAAAAATGCTGCTATAAACTTCAGGGTGAGAGTATCTCTTCAAAGCCTTGGTTTTTGTTAATGTTTTCTTATTTATTTTGAGGGAGAAAGTGAGTGCAAGTGGGGAGGAGCAGAGAGAGAGGGAGAGAGGGAATCCCAAGCAGGCTTTTCCCTGTGAGTGCAGAGCCCAATGTGGGGCTCGATCCCAGGAACCACAAGATCATGACCTGAGCTGAAATCAAGAGTCGAATGCCTAACCGACTGAGCCACTTAGGCCTCCCCCCAAACCCTGTTTTGACCATTTTTTTAAATACTTGAGTATTACTCTCTTAGCAGATTTCAATCCCACAATGCAGTGTTTTCAACTGCAGTTACCATGTTGCGCACTAGCTCCTCAGACCTGATTCGTCTTCTAACCCGAAGCCTGTGTCCTTTGCTAACATGTCCCCATTTCTCCCCCACCCCCACCCCAGCCTCTGGCGGCTGCTTTTCTGCTCTCTTTTGAGCTTGACGTTTTCATTTATTTTTTGTTTTTTGATTTTTTTAGTTTCCACAGATAAGCAATACTCTGCAGTGTCTGTTTTTTTCAGTCTGGCTTCTTTCACTTAGGAGAAATGCCCCCCCGGATTCATCCATGTTGTTGCAAATTTGTTTTTCAAAGCTGAGTAATGTTCCATTTTCCATATCCCCTTTCCGTTGGAAGACACTTCGGTTCCTTCTGTGCGTTGGCTGTTGTGAATAATGTGAATGCAGAGAGCAGATAACTGTTGAAATCACAGTTTCATGTCCTTCAGACATTTACCCAGAAGTGGTGCTGCCGGACCACGTGGTAGATCTCTCCTTGGCCATTTGTTAAAGCAAAATTCAGTGGCGTTAAGCACGTTCACGTTGGTATGTGTGGGTGTTGAGGATTTTGAGCCTAAGCACATAAATTCGGACTCCCCCCCCCCCATCTCTGGGACTAGAAAGGGAATCGTGGGGTTTTGGGCCTCTGCCTAAGGGAAAGGCTTCCCACTCTCGTCTGGGAGGTTGTGCAAGAGCCGCGGGGCCCAGAGGGGGCCCCCATGTCCTGCCTCTGCTCACCACTGCAGCTGTCTGGTCCCAGAGGGGCCTTCCCGCCGCCCCCTCCCTCCCTCCTCCTCCCACCCCTGCCCAGGCCCCAAGGCAGGGCCCTCCTCTGGCTGTGCACCTGCCCCTGCAGACCCCCTAAGGCAGCCCCGTAGTGGAGCCGGCCTCCAGCCGGCCCCTCTGGGAACGCGGAGAGCCCAGTCCCCGGGCTGGCTGCGCAGCCCACCTCCCCACACCCCTCCCAGCCGCTGCGCGCTCTCCGTGGGGTGCTAGAGTTTCCGGGGGGTGTGGGGAAAGTGCCTGCAGGTTTATCAGAGTTCATCTGACTGTCTAACAGCAGGCGCCAAGCTGCCAGCATCAGGGCGACTCGAATTTCAACCATTTTCTCTGCCTAACACCCCCATCCCCACATAATAAGCTCCATTCTTCCCAGCAGGGCAGCCCGGGACCTCCCGCGTGGGGACCCGGCTTCACCGAGCCTCCCCTTTCCGCCAGCACATTCGGCTGTAACCCTAGCAGGCCGGGGACAGGGGCGCCAGGCCCAGCGCGGAGCCAGGCCAGCCCGGTGCCCTGTGTGCTCCTCAGCAGGCCGCCGACCCCCTGGAGAGATCTGTCGGTTGGAGGGGGGGTGGCCCCTGAAGAAGAGAGGGAGACACACAGGAGCCCGGCCGGGTATTGTGCCTAGATTTAGGCTCTGTTCCCTGAAAGGGGAGTGGGGGCATCTGAGGACCTGAGTCAGACAAATTCGGCTCAAATCACAGCACAGGCACTCAGCTTTGCCCTGGTTTGGTGGCCCCCTGGGTAGGGCCGCGAAAGGTCTGCGTCAAACAGCTTTCAGTAAGAGTCACCTGTGGTTAGCTCTTTTGTTTTGAGACGGAGAGACAGGTTCCATATTTTAGTTTTTGTATTTTATTGGGTGCTCACAGGGGTCCACGACTCACACGCGGGTGAGCCCCGAGGTGCTGGGACCTGGTAGGATCACCCCGTAGGTGCTGCACGGCGGCCTCTGCTTCCACTTCGTATTTGTCAGCTCTCTGCGTTAATACGAGTAGCTCCACCTCATTTCTTTTTCAAAACATTTTTAAAATGTTTACTTATTTTTGAGAGACAGAGCATGAGCAGGGGAGGGGCAGAGAGAGAGGAAGACACAGAATCGGAAGCAGGCTCCAGGCTCCGAGCTGTCAGCACTGAGCCCGATGCGGGGCTCAAACCCACGAACCGTGAGATCATGACTTGAGTCGAAGTCAGGCGCTTAACCAACCGAGCCCCCCAGGTGCCCCACACCTCACTTCAATAGCCATAAGCCATGGCGCTCGTGTCCCCACAAGGAATGGCCACCACCACCTTGTGATGGTCATTTAGGCTATTTCTTGGTGTCTACGTGCTTGCTTCTAATGTTAAAAACTTTTCTACGTTTGGAAAGCAGCGAGGACCATCCTGCACATGCGACTTCACAACTGCACGTGAACTTGTGAGATAAATCCATGAAAGGCAACCGATGGTGGTGGCGAAGACCTGCGTCCTTCCTGTCCCTCCCCCTTGCTCCAAGCAGCTGGGCAGGTGGCCCCGCAGAGGGGACGTGCCTACGTCCCTCGGGGGTCTCAGGCGTGGGTGATGGGAGGGTGAGGAGCAGGTGCAGGGGACACAGGGCGGGGGTGGGGGCTGCGTGGGGAAAGCAAAGCAGGTGCACGTCAGTAGAAGCCAGCAGAGCAGCAAATACCCGTCACCATCTCTGGGCCCGGCAGGCTGTCACTCCGGTCTGTGTCACTCACCCCCGCACACTAACGAAAGAGGTGCCCTAAGGTGCATGTCGCAGAAGGCCTTTTCCAGCTACTTCCTCTGGGACCTGGATTCTCCGCGGGCCCTCCCGCCCCCTGCGGTCCTTGCCCGAGGCCGCTCCTTCCTCACTCCCTGACCACGCGCAGCGCCCCTGGGCCTCCCTGTCGCCTCCACAGAAACTAGGACATGTCCCCTGCAGCCACCATGGCTGTCTGATGGCCCCAGCCCGGCCCCCGGCCCTGACAGCCGTGCTCGTGGTTCATTAATCACGTCCACGGATGCACTGTCCGGGTGTCTCCGAGGAGGAGTGGCACTTAAAAGCCACCGGGTGTGCCCGCGAGTTCTGTGGCCCTCCATCTCTGCGTATTTCACTACTGGAGTTGGGCCCCCTGCCCCAGCTGCCCCCCCGGATGCACCTCCGCGTCCTTCCAGTCCACAAGGATTTGCTTCCAGAAGCTGCTTCCCAAGCTGTTGCTTAGGAGAAGGGAGAGAGACGAGCTCGGGGCAATCCCATGGCCTCCGGCTCAGCACGTCCCCTGCCCACTTGGCGCCCGGGGCCAGGCCAGAGAGCAGCCCAGCACTGGCCCCGTGCACATCCACCTTCGGAGGGAAACGGCCAGGCTGAAGCCACTGCACCGGGGACACTGGGTCCCAGCCTTTCTTGTCCTCGCCCTGGACACCTGGTTGAGCCACACAGGCGGGTGCTGGAGGCAGGATCCAGCACTCCACCTGAGTCACAGTGGGAGCCACCTTTGTGTGTCCAGGGCATCCCAGTGACCACAGACAAACAAAGGCACTGTGGCCACACCAGCCTGTGCCCAAAGAGCACTCTGTCACGAGGGTGAGGCATACAATGTCCTCGGAAGCTTAGTTCTTCTACACACTTATTTTCCTTTTCTTCAGTGTTTTTTTTTTAATGTTTTACTTATTTTTGAGAGAGAGAGAGACAGAGCGTGAATGGAGGAGGGACAGAGAGAGCAGGAGACAACAGAATCCGAAGCAGGCTCCAGGCTCTGAGCTGTCAGCACAGAGCCTGACACGGGCCTTGTACCCACGAACTGTGAGATCATGACCTGAGCCGAAGTCGGATGAGCCTCCCAGGTGCCCATAACTTATTTATTCTTAATAAAAACATGAGTTTGAGCCCTGCGTCAGGCTCTGTGCTGACAGCTCAGAGCCTAGAGCCTGTTTCAGATTTTGTGTCTCCCTCTCTCTGCCCCTTCCCTGCTTGTGTGCTTTCGCTCTCTCTCACTCTCTCTCTCGCTCTCTCAAAAATAAAAACATTAAAAAATACATATATTGTAATGAGTGAATAAGTGAACGTGTTTGTTTTGAAGTATTTTGTCTTTTGGGAAAGTTGCAGGAACATTTAAAATGTTACAGGCCATCAGTTATACACTGAGTTTTCAATAATATTTTTATCGCAAGTCCTCAAAGTGCTTGATCTCAAGTTTTCCAAGCAGGCAGATGAGGAGGATAAAAGATCAAGAGTCGCGTCCTGGTTGCTCCCGCGTGCATGCCCGGGCCGGGAGCCGGCTGCCGGCTGCGGTCCCTCGGCTCACGGGCTGCACGACAGCGTGTGGGGCCGCCGCGCACCTGCTGTGCCCACACGTCCGCTCCGCTCAGGCATCGGGCTGGTGGCTACCTGCATTTCCAATAAAACCTATTCTCAAAAATCACAGGAAAACGTACTCGTAATGAATGCTGTGCTGATGGTGCGACTCAATGGACTTCCAGGGAATCGGCGGTGCGATCGTCTTACATAACCAGGGATCCAGCGAGCGGGCAGGAGGACACTGGGCCTCTGCACAAACACAGCTGTGGTCTTGAGAAGACTACATGATGGACAGAGAATTTTCAGGAAGAATGTGGTGTCCATAAAAATGAATTCTGCACGGGTGGCTGTCGGTTGAACGTCCAGCTTCGGCTCAGGTCATGATCTCCTGGTTTGCGGGTTCAAGCCCCGAGTCCGGGTCTGTGCTGACAGCTCAGAGCCTGGAGCCTGCTTTGGATTCTCTCTCTTCCTCTCTCTCTGCCCCTCCCCCGCTCGCTCTGTCTCTCTCTCTCTCTCTCCTCTGCACCCCCACACTCTGGGCTGTCTTTCTCTCTCTCAAATATAAACATTAAAAAATTTAAAAATTCATTTTAAATTGGCCTGTTTTGAGACGCATCACACACACACACACACACACACACACACACACACCCCTACCTTTATTTGAGACAATCCAAACAGAAATAACTCTTGCTAGAACTACTTCTTTTCCTTCCAGATCCCAAAGTCCAAATACTTCTACTAAAGATCAGACACTTTGAGGACAGCAAGTTTGCTTTCATTCCTGAGCCTGAGGTGATACCAGAATAATGAAGGGGGAGCGTTCCCCAGATGAGCGGTCAGGACAGGATCTGCCATGCGGAGCCAGAGGCCAAAGCCGGAGGTGCACAGCGTCCCGGAGGAGGAGCACATGGAGGACCAAGGGGGGGCCTGAGGGCAAGTGCATACACGGGTTGGTAGGAGGAAAGACATTCAGCAAAAGGAACTCGGGAGAGAAATTAGTCACACAAAAGAAGTGAAGGGATCCAGGATTTCAGAGAGGAAGAGGCTGGAGTGGATGTTGGGGACGGGTGTGTGACGTCTGAAGTCCACGTCTACCTGCTGAGGACAGAGCCGACTCTGATGAGGTAAGCACCTAAGAGGTGGCGGAAAAGAAAAATGAAGTTTCAAATACCGCAGCAAGCCTGACTCGGACGCGGCAGACAGAAGAGGGAGGCGCGAGGCAGCGCTGGGGACCGCAGACGTCCCGGAGTGGCATTCTGACCTAGAGGGCAGAGCCTGGTGGGGAAGGAGAGTGTGGAGCCTCTGGGAAGAAAGAGGTGGTCAGACGTGCCTGCCCTGGGAGGGAGAAAGGAGGTGACCGGGTCGTGGGGAGGGAGGGGGCGTGAAGACCAGGGCTGTGTGACCACAGAGCCATGGGACACGGAGTGAACGCGGGAAATCCTGGCAGTTTCCTCGGCACAAGAGGAGGCAACGGACTGGAAGGCAGTGGGTGAGGCCATGGAGGAGGCTGGGGCAGCACGGAGTAGCCGCTGGGGCGGGAGCGTGGGGGAGAAGAGGTGACCCGCGTTGGCCAAATGCTGGTGGGAGCCCTGGAGGTGGGAGGGACCCGTGTGGCTGTGACTGTCGGGCGTCCTCCTGTGCCAAGAATACGGGGCCAGAGACGCCCCAGGGCAGGGTGGAGGGGGTGAGGGGCCTGGGATGCACAGAGAGGCACCCACTGGGGCCTCGGTGACCCCTGGATCCGAGGGAAGCTGGGGATGTGGGGAAGGCTGCTTCCGTTTGCACAATGCTCCCAGCAGCTGGACGTTCTAGAAAGTTCCATTGTGTGGTGGCCTCCGTCCATGCCCTCCCTCTGGTGGCTTAGCGCTCCCCGCCGTCCCTGGGGGGTGTCCCGGCCTCCTTCCTGCCTCCACGGCCGTGCCTCCTCAGGGCGCAGACACCAGCCGTGGCTGAGCTCTCGTGGCAGTGCCAGGGCTGAGTTCCGGCCTTGCCTTCCTTCTGTCACCTGCCCTCGGCCGCCCCTCCACGGAGGCAGGACCCGGGCTGTCCCAGAACCCCTGGGTCAGGGGCGCTGCCTCTCCACCCACAGCGCGGTCATCAGACGGAACGTGTTGCATTGATTGCTTGACAGTTCAGGGAGTTCCTTCATCTTCGGGCAGAAGATAAAGATCAGAGGGTCTCAGTGCACCCCTTCATTCTACGGATGAAGAAGCCAGGGCCCAGAGAGGCCGCCTTTGCCGTAGGGCGCCTGCTGGTTT